>JASKGM010032064.1:0-25299 GCA_034509205.1 Ceratonia siliqua | reverse complement strand
TTTTAATAGGAGTTTTATTTTAAGAGGAGTTAGCCTTATGACAAAATAGCATTAGTTTACCTTATATTAGGATTAGACCTCAACTCCTATAAATATGATTGAGCCATGAACATTTTTAAGAATCATATTGAGAATAATAATATTGAGAGTCTATTGCTTCCTTCTTCGTTCTTGAACTTATCAAGTTAATTCTTGTGCAGTTCAAACAATCAGACTTATCTCCTTGATTCTTAAGTAGCACTTGGGATTCTTGGTGTGGCGTCTTCGAACATCAGAGTTCTTGGTTCTTATCTTGTTAGATAATTGGTCAAGGCTCAACATTCTTGAAGAGATTGGGATTTGAAATTCATGTTGGTGTTGGGTTTCGTCATGTTGTTGGCGAGGTTCATATCACATGTAGCCTTTTTTTTGCTAGACTTAGAAAAAGTCTGCCACTTTAGGATAGTCAATTGGCAAAAATAGTCAAGGATCTTAAGAGTAAAGTCTAAACTGTACCCTGTCTAGGATTACCATATCCAAAAGCCAATATGATAGTCCAAACGGATGCTTCGGATTTAGGTTATGGAGGATTCCTTAAATAGGTTTTTCCCGAGTCTACAAAAGAACATATTGTTTAATACTATTTAGGAACTTGGAGAAAATCTCAACAAAAATATTCTACTATTCAAAAAAAGAAATTTTATCCATAGTTTTATGTATTACTAAATTTCAAGATGATTTGTTTAACAAAACATTTTTACTCAAAACTAATTGCAAAGCAGCTAAAACTATTTTACAAAAAGATATTCAAAATTTAGTTTCAAAACACATCTTTGCAAGGTGGCAAGCAATCTTATCATATTTTGTTGTTGATATCCAACATATCAAAGGAAGTCAAAATACTTTACTAGATTTTCTTACAAGAGAATTTCTGCAAGTATGAAGTACACAAAATGTCATCCACCTCTAAAGGTAAAGGTAAACAAGTCATAAAAGACTTCAATGGTACTTTTTTTATACCAACAACACTAGCCCCAGACACTAACTCCTCAGGCATTAGGCCTTCAGCTCCTTTTTGACCTATCTGACCAAATTCACCTATTCTATCACAAAACAAATTTGCCTAATTATCCTATGAGCAAACCCTGAACCAAGCAATTCATCCAACCTCATCAACTCAGAACAAACCTTCCGGACAAATAGTTACAAAAGGAGTAGAGGACTATTTAAGGAAAAACCTCAATATTCCTTTATTTTATGTAGAACCCAAATACCAAGCTCATACAAAAGTCTCTCCACAAGAGATAGTTTCCAGAGTCTTCCCTTAACCAAATTGGTGCCACTTACAAAAGTGTCTTATCTTGATGTCTTGTTTGTCTCCTAGTTGAACTATGAAAGATTTATTAGGTGAGAATGATCCAAATCTATGTCAAAGCAGTTATCCTTATTGAGAGGTGTGAAATCAAATGTGGCATCATCTTGTTTATCATCTCCTACTGAGGTAGCTCTATTTGAGAGTGCTCATAACTTTTGTGTAAACTCTTCTTCTAATGTTGCTACTGTTAAGCTAGCTATGATCTGGGATCTTGCTGTTAAGAACTAGCTGTTTTGTTGTAAAATAACCTTGTTGATAAAACAAAAGTAGTAGGAAAACTTTACCCAAAAGAAAAAGTTTACATGTGACACAAAAAGACAACACCGACAGTTAGCTAAGGCAGCTATAACAAATCTGGTAGAGTATTTTGACTTCCTTTGATATATTGGATATCAAAATCAAAACATGATAAAATTGCTTGCCATCTTGCAAAGATGTGTTTTGAAACTAAATTTTGAATATCTTTTTGTAAAATAGTTTTAGCTACTTTGCAATATGTTTTGTTAAACAAATCATCTTGAGATTTGGTAATACATAAAATTATAGGTAAAATCTCTTTTTTGGATAGTAGAATATTTTTGTTGAGATTGTCTCTAGGTTTCTCAATAGTATCGAACAATCTATTCTTTTGTAGGCTCGGGGGAAAACCAGTTTAAGGAATCCTCTATAACCTAAATCCGAAGCATATGTTTGGACTATCATATTGGCTTTCAGGTATGGTAATCCTAGACAGCATAAAGTTTTGATTTTACTCTTAAGATCCTTGACTATTTTTGTCATTTTACTATCCCAAGGTGGTAGATTTTTCTACGTCTAGCAAACAAAGGGCTACATGTTGTCCTAAGATGTGGCATAAAATCAGCTACATAATTAAGGCACCCTAAAAATCTTAGTAGTTGAGTTTTATCCTAAATTTCTTTGCAAATTCTATTGTTCTGCTAATAGGTGTTATTGTGCCTTGATGGATTGCAAATCCTAAAAGTTTAATTTTTTGTCTGAAATAGTTTCATTTTCTTTCTGAAACTACTAATCCATTTTCCTTAATAATTGTAGAAAACTGATTAAATTGTTTAAAGTGGTGTTCTATGGAATTTGAGAACACTAATACAT
This sequence comes from Ceratonia siliqua, assembly GCA_034509205.1. Classification (NCBI taxonomy): domain Eukaryota; kingdom Viridiplantae; phylum Streptophyta; class Magnoliopsida; order Fabales; family Fabaceae; genus Ceratonia; species Ceratonia siliqua. The sequence continues at coordinate 22,835 of JASKGM010032064.1, read as the reverse complement.
CATTCAAATATACTATGGTGAATTTTGTATAGGGATCAAAAATATAGTTCATGATATTTTGGGACATTTTTAAGTCCAAAAGGCATTACATTACATTCATAATGTCTAAAGGGTACTGTAAAAGCTGTTTTATATTTATCTTTCTTAGTTACCTGTATTTGGTAGTATCCTAATTGCATGTTAAACTTTGAAAATATGGAGGCATTTCATATTCTACTAATAAGGTCTTTTTTGTTTGGTATTGGTACCTAATCCATTTAAGGACTTTGTTAAGTGGTTTATAATTAATTACCATCCTAGGTGTGCCTCTTTCTATTTTAGCATGATTTCTAACATAGAAGGCTAGGCAACTCCAAGGTGATTTACTTGGTCTAATTAACTTTTTGTCCAAATATTCTTGTATTTCTTGTTTACAATATTCTAGGGTCTCTTTGTTCATTTGGATTGGTCTAGCTTTTGTTGGTATGGTTCTTTTCTTCAAAATTTTGGTCATATGGTAAAGTCACTAGGTGTTTTTTTCTTGTCCAAAAGGCATTTGGATGTTTTGCACAAATGTATTTCAAGATTTTGTTGTATTTTGGCTTTAATCTAGACATGTTCAACTTACTCTTCGATTCTTTTGTAATGTACTTCTTTATTGAGAGATTTAATGTGATTTGTTTTACTTGTGATAAGGTTAATTTGTGATATGATGAGTTGTATAAAAGACTTAAGTGTTTTAAATAAGGTTTTCTGATGAAATCAAAAGTTATATTTTTTCCTAATGCCATTGTGGTAATTCCTTCTGTTGTCACTTGAAAAGGGTATATTGTTGTTCCTAATATTGTGGGTTTGTTTATGTTTTTTTTTACTAAAACAAAGGTTGTTTTGAAACATGTCTTGTTATTATATATATGGGCTTTGGTAAGTTTATAGTTTATATGTAATGTGGTTATATTTGCACTACTTAATGATTTTTTGGTCTTTTCATAGTATTGTGTAGGAATTAATCCTTCTTGTATACAATTCATATTGGCTCCTGAGTTGAACAAGGCGATGGTTTCTATGGTATACTTATTGTTAATTACTAATCTTATTGGGTACTACCATTTTTGTATTTTGCATTTTTGAAATTAGATTGATGTGATTTTGTTCTGGTTCTTCCGAGTCAGGATCTTTACCTAACATCACTTCTTTTCCTTTTGTTTTACTTGTATCTGGTAATTCTTGTGAATTATTTGTTAGATTAAATATTTGTAATTCTAAAGCCATGTCTTTTGTCTTCATTTATCTAATTTCTTCCTTTATGCATTTGATTTCATATTGTAAATCTTGCATAGTAACATGTAGTTCTTTTGGTTTGAAACTAGTTAAGATTTGTTGTAGATTGTTAGGATATATTGGTTTAAGTTTTTCTACTTCCTGCTCTAAGACTTCTTTTAGTTGAATAAGATAGTCTCTTTTAAGGTATGGGTCCTCTATTTTATCTATGCTTTCTACTAATAATTGGTTTTTTATCCCTATTTATTACATTTATCTGTTTCATACAGTTGTCACAACTATAAATTTTTGGTCCTAAACAAATTTGTTGTTCTTTTATCAAACTAGAGGATTCATTCTCTTCATGAATAATGTTGATTCGGTCTTCTTGTTCACTACCTAAAGTTTCTATTTCAGATGTCCCATATTTTCATCTACTAAGATATTTATAAGGTTTTGTTTTAGTTTTTCATTTATTTCCAAACTATTTATTTTCTTTTTGACTCTACATTTTTTTTGCTATATGTCCAATTCTTCCACATCTAAAACATACGGCATCTTTTCTAATATATTTGTCTTGTAAGCTTGTTTTGGATTTTTTGTATGGACTAGTTTTATATTTTTTGTATTTCTTGTATTTTTTCGTATATCTTTGTTTAGAATTCTGATTATGATACTTATGGTATTTTTGTGCTTTTTTGTGGCTAGATGAAAGGGTATGAATCTTTTTGATTCCATATTGTTGCCAAAAAGTTTCTAATTCTTTCCTATTGTGATGTAATTCTAACTTAATTTTGTTTTGTAACTTCAAATCATTACATATGGCTAATCCTTTTGTAGTCATAAAGTTAATAATCTATCCAAGAATAAGTTGGTCATAAGGTATGGTATTGTTAAACTGTTTCCTAATAGTTTTTCTAACCTTTTCGGCAAAGAGTTTTGGTAAACCTGTTATAAAATTTTCTTTCCAAAAATCTACATTACAATCAGTTCTGGCATAGGGTTTTGTTAAGAGCATATCCTTATACCACCTAAAGTCTTTCACTATTAGACAGTCTAAACTAATTAGCTATTCAACTATCCTATCTTGAAAAGTTAAGGGGTCTCCTGTAAAGTGTTTTGTTAATGTATACATAAAGGTTTCTATACATATAGTATTATTGTTGATTGTCCATCTATCATCTCTTGTTTTACTGCACTAAGAATTACTTGTTTTTCTTCGGCTGATAGGAAGTTATCCCACCATCATTTTATTTGTCCAATAAATCCTTTGACTAACATTTGTGCTATTTGTTGTTCCTGATTTCCTTTGATTTTCTGTCCAATTGCTGCCATGGTCATGTTTTGTATAACATTCAGGATATTATGTTCAGTAGCTCCATCTATGTTCCATTCTACTATGGATTCTCCTAAATAGCTACTTTCTATAAAGGAATTCTTTCCTCGTATTGTGTATTTCGGAACGTAGGTATTCTATAGTAAGTTCTTGCTGTTGGTAAAGGTGGATTTTGTCTTGTATTTTTGTAGTATAATTTATTTAATTGCTCTTCCTTATCATGTTGTGTTAAGGTGATTATTTTTGGGTTACTAGGACTAGCATTTGTATTTAAATTTTGTAATCTTTGGGTAATTTCTTGTATTAGCTGTTATGTAGGTTCTTGTCTTCCTAACTTAATCTTCTTACTATCTTCTGGTGATATAGTTTCTAGTTTGTAAATGGGCATTTGGGGATCTATATGTTGGTAACTTCCTCGTTTAAGGTTTGTTTCTATAATTTTTGTATTAATTTGATTTTCTACTATTTCAAGCTGTTTAACTATAGTAGATAAAATCTTATTTGAGTAACTGTTTTGTTACTGAACATTTTTTATGTCATTTTTTGTAGGTGTGGTACTAAGGTTTGACGTTGTGGTCTTGAAAGGCGAAGCTTCTACTTCTACACCTTCTTTTGTTTTTACTTTTACCTCTTCTGTTGGGGGATGTATTTTTTCTACTTTGGTTCCATATGGTTTAATCTAGGTTTAGGTTGTTTTAGAGGTCATGTTTTTGGTAGGGATTGTTGTACTAAAGGGATTTAAAATATTGTTATCTCTTGTAAAGATATTGAACCAATGAAAGAAATAAATGTTCGTTTGTTGTTCTTTAAGGTTGTCAAAATATTGTTGTAACCATTGGGCTTTTTGCTCGTCAGTGAAGATGGTAGAGAAATACCATTTTCTTTGATCGTTATTATGGTTTGCTAAAAATTCTTTTCTTATATGATCTTTATCTATCTTAAAATCTTTTGTTGTAACTAGAACTTGGGATTTAGTTAGGAAAACTTTTGGTGAATCTTTCTTGATATATTGGTTTTGGTATGTTTGCTCTAAAGTTTACTCCAGTTAAATTATAATGGATGGTGTTGTTATCTGAGCTAACTGAATGTCTAGAATGCTGTGGTATATTTCTAGCTTTTGGTATTGTTAAAGACAATGATCTTTTCATCATAAGAGTAATGTTTCCATTTTTGTCTTCAATAATGTCTGAGACTTCTGTAGTTTCTTCCCTGTTAAGAGAAGAAATATCTTCAAACTTCCAATCTTCTAGTAGTTTTGTAATCATTTCTTCATGTTTGATTCGTTTAGGGGTTTGTACTTTGGTATGGTCTAAATTGGCTTCTACTATTATGGTTTCGTTTCCTGGGGATATTATTTTAATTCCTACTTTAAATAAGTGTTTTAACAATTTGTATTGTATTCTAAATATGATTCCTACAACTTCATATCGTTCCTTAAATTGTTGTCCTACTTTTGTGTTGTGTACTAAAGCTGTTTAATATTTTTATTGTACAAACTAATTTCATAGTTTGGATAACAATTAAAATATACTAGTTCATTAGCTATGTTTGATTCTAAACAAGCTAATGTTGAGTTGTCAAAGGTTAAAGATCTTGTATCCCTTAAAAAAATGATTATAGGTTGATTAACTCCTAATCTTCTTAAGGTTTAATCGCTACTTGAATTAATCCAATGGGACGAAAGCTATATCCTTCACTTATATGTTGATCTATTATAGTTGTATCTAATAGTCTTATGGTCTCATGTTTTTTCTTTATGGATCTAGTAGCTTCTACTATTTTGTAGACACAGTCACTTAAAAAGAGAAAGGTTGAAATTTTGTAAATTTCTTTTGATATCTTGTATAGAGAATGAGACTGTTGTCTACTACTCTTTGGGATATCGTCTCTCTCTTCTCTATGTTCATAATTCCTAGTTATGATATTATTATCTCTACTTGAAAGTCTTCTAAAAATACTGTTCATAATTATTTCTAAATAACACTATCAAATTTAATTTCTATTTGAAACTTATCGAGACCACCTCCACAGTGGGACAATGCTAAACTCTTCCCTGAGCTCACATGAGCTGACCAACATTGATCTCTAAGGTTTACCAATGCTAAGTTCATCCATAACTTAACTATCTTGAGGATTATCTAAAAGCAATTAAATAATAATCTCTCTATAACACTTTAAAGAACAAGGATCTGATACTAGATAGGTGCAGGATCCATAATCAAAGATAGAATTAAAAGGAGAAATTATACATGAAAGTATGGTATTAAAATGAAAATATTATACAGAAGATAATTACAAAATATTGTAGAGTATGATAAATTAAAGAACTTACAAAGTAAGGTGGATGAGACGTAGAGAAAGCTTTAAATTACAAGTGTTTACAAAATTTTAGAACTTAAAAGGATTCTCAAAGGAACTTTGCCTCTTGTGTTGTGAAGAACAGCTTTTTATAGACTTAGAAGAGTGGAATCCAATGCAGATTTCAAACTTTTTTAAATCCATAACAATATTGTTATAGCTGTCTTAGCTAACTGTCGGTGTTGTCTATGTCACATGGGAACTTTTACTTTTGGGGAATGTTTTCCCACTGCTTTTGTCTTGTGTGAGGACTTGCCACTTCCAAAATTGTCTTGTATTGATGTTCTATATGTCTCCTACTCAAACTGTGAAAGATTTGCTAGGTGAGAAGGATCCAAATCTATGCTAAAGCAGTCATCCTCGTTGAAAGTTGTTAAATCTAATGTGGCAACATCTTGTTCATCATCTTCTACTAAGGTAGTTCTATCAGATAGTACTTGTAACTTTTGTGTAAATTCTTCTTCTGATGTTGCTACTATTAAACTACCTATAATTTGGGGTCTTACAATTAAAAACTGGCTGTTTTGTTGTAAAATAGGCTTGTTGATATGTTGTTTACAACTATTATTGTACAACCATTTTTTTATGGCTATTTCATTGATAATATTGAGATTAAACTCTGTCCACCATTTAATACTAATATCTTGTCCTACCCAAGGAGGATTAGGAAAAGGTAGTTTCTTGACAAAAGTGTATTGCCAAGTCATGATCTATGATATGCCAAAATTGATCATGAATTGGAATAGTCTACTTCCTTAAGGGAATTTGCTTTAGCTTTTGAACAAATTGTAAAAGTCCAAAGCTTGTTGTGGTAAAATATGAATGTTGGGTCCAAAGATGAAAAACCATTCAATGAACCATTTTGGAAATGTTGTAATGTCTTTCTCAAACCAAATAAACCATGAATGATTTACTGGTCTAATAAAGATCATGTTGTACCAAGCTTTTTGACAATCCTGATAATCAAATGATTAAGGTTTAAATTGTCTTGAGAAACTCTAGTGAGTATATATTGACATCTTTCATTGTGATGGATTCAGTACCTAATTTATTATTAATTTTGAGTACAAGATCCATTGGGGATTTTGTTCATCATATTGATGGGTTATTGTCACTGAGTCTGTATCTATAAGAATAAACTTAAAGAATAGTTTGGTTTTGTCAAGGGTTTCTGGCATGAAATGCCAATTTAGTGAAAGGAAGACTATGGAAACTATCTCTTATGGAGAGACTTTTGTATGAGTTTGGTATTCTAGTTCTACACAAAATAAAGGAATATTGAGGTTTTTCCTCAAATAGTTCCCTACTCCTTTGTAACTATATGTCCATAAGGTTTGGTTTGAGATGGTGGGGTTGGTTGAACTGTTGGATCAGGGTTTGCTCATAGGATAATGGAGCAAATTTGTTTTGTGATTGAATAGGTGAATTTGATCGGGCTGGTGGAGAAGGTGCTGAAGGCCTAATGCTTGAGGATTTAGTGTCTAGGGCTGGTGTTGTTGGTAAAAACAAAGCACCATAGAAGTCTTTTGTGACTTCTTTAATAGAATTACAATGTTTTAGTTTTATTTGAAAATCAAAAATACAAAAGGGACAAATAAAAAGGAAATAGAAATAGAAAAGTATAAAAATGCATTTGAAAGTCCAAGTCCAATTTCTTCTTGTTATTTTTGGTTTTTTTAGAATTTAGCCCATGTAGCCCAAATACCTCTTCCCATCATTCCATCAGCCCATATGCTACCTTATCCAGCCCAACACCAATATGTGACTTGGTCCAATAACCCAACCCATGTCACTCAACTGATCTCCTTTTCTCACCTCTAAACCAAGCTGGCACCCCCTCTGATTTTTCCTTCCCCCCCAGCCATCACTCTCACACTCTCCCAAAGCAAACCTTAGTAGCCCCATGGTCCCCATTCTCCTCTCATCTACCACTTCCTCTTTTGCACACACACACTTCTCCTCAATCTTTGATCACGATACATTTGATAGACGAAAGGGAGAGGTATTTATACTCCTCTGTCTCACGCTTCTCGGCATCCATGGCAAAAAATATGTCTCTTTTTTTGGTCCCCTTGGACTGAACCCCATGTGCAACAACATTTTGTGTTTTGGTGATTCTTGGCAGTCATGGCCTTTTGGACAGGATTCAGTCTACTTCCTTTAGCTATAAAAGCAGGTCAGATGCACAACGAAGGAGGAGGGATGATTTTGGGAGATCAAAGGATTCTTTAGAAAAAATGGCCAAAGAGATTGATTATTTGAGGGCGATTTTGAAGTATTTCAAACTACAAAAAGGAGGATTTTTGGAAGAGAGAAGAAGAAGATTCACAAAAGAGGATTCTTGTAAGTAAGATTCTTTTGATAGTGGTTTGCTTGTTTTCTCCAATCCTTGCTTATTTATACAAATGAAGCAAACATTTTTTTTGAAGTTTGCTTCAGTCTTGAATAGAATCGTGTCAAAGATTTGGTGGTGTCATGGGGTTATTCGATTGTGAGATAGGTGATTTTGTCTCATTGTTTTCAACTTTGTTTTCTTGATATTCGAAATATGTGGGTTTGTGGTGTTCGAAATTTGTTGGATTCTTGAAATGGCTTTTGTAGCATTTTAATTTCCTCCCTTGGGTGGGTTTGTGGCATTTGAATTTTTTTATAAGAAATATTAAACGTTTTCACTTGAAGGTGTATTGTTTGAATGAAGTTCTAAGCACTTGATTTCACCCTTAAAAAAAAAAAAATTGGATTCCCTTTGCTTTAACCAAATTTTGTTTTGCTTGGAGAGTTGGATTTTTTTTTATATATCTGATTTTGTTTTGCCATGACATTGATTCTTCTTGAAACATGTTGCTGTTTTTATTTCCCTTGTGAAAATAAAATATAATTTGTTGCTAAGGAATTCATGGAGGCATTCGGTGCGTAGCGAAGTGAACAAGAATCTTTGGCAGTTCTTCAACTATTTTGGGGTTTTCAAACAAGGACCAGTTACTCAAAAAATTCAAGGATCGTAATGGCATGTTTTAAATACTCTGGGTAGTTGAAATTGTTATTATCTCATTGGATAATGGTTGCCCCAAGTTTATTGATTTTACCATTTGGGAAATTAAACTTAAATTAAATATTTCATTTCTCCCTAGGTATTTTCTATTTTAGTTAAGGATTTTGGAATTGGATTTTTATTTATTTTATTTTATTTATTTATATTTATTTGTTATCTATTTCTAGTCTTTTCCCTTTACTAGTTTCTAATTGGGTTGTATTTTTCTTCCTGGAGGTATTGCGTAAGCCTTCCATTTGGTACATTTTATTTATTTTGTTTATTTATTATTGTTCATTTCTTTTGATCTTTTGTTTTTTGTCTTTTTACACCTTTTGTTGGTATTTGTTCTTAAAATTTCTAGTTTCCTTTGTTTTTTTGAAATCTCAAAAAGAAATCAGATTTCGTAAACTTTAAGACCCAAAAAGCCTTCAACAAAATAATTGCAAACTTAGGCTCCGAAGGCCTTTGATAAAGGGATCATCATGTTTTCCAAAACAAAAGTAAAAGTAAGGTAACTTAGTATCAACTTTTCCTGTAGGGTTCATTCTCTAATTTAAATTGTATCCTGGTGAAAATGGGACCAAAATATTGAAATTTATTATAAAAATGTTTTTGGCAAAATTGTGGTAGTTATGGTTTCCATGCACAGGACTTAGAATCTATTTTTTTTGGGTATATAAATGAAGTTTAAGATTGAGTTTCGAAGACTCATTTAGTTAAGCTATTTATTAAGGAAGTTCCAATGATCTAATATTATTAGTTTTCAAAAGGGTTTCAAAGACCCAATATTATTATTCAAATGGGATTTCAAAAGTCTAATGATTTCACTCAAAGGAGGATCTGATGCCCAATTAACGTTATAAGTGTCCCAAAGGTTCAATTGGAGTGTCATGTTCAAAAAAAGAAGAAAAGATTCAAAAACATCTAAATTAAATAATCAGTTTTCAAAAGGGTTATAAATGTCTAATATTCACTTAAGTTATTTTTCAAAGGGTTTCAATTTCACACAACTTTCCAAAGGCCCAATTCTATCTTAAAGGCCTAATAAACCATTTTATCTCTAAAGTAATCCCGAAGATCACTTAACACGATAGGCATTCATTGGAGGTTCATACTCTCTAATGTTCTAATTTTCATAGGCTTTTAGTGGAAGTTTATATTCCCCAAAGTTCTAACTTTCTTGGACACTCAATTTCATAGGCTTTTAGTAGAGGTTAATATTCCTCAATGTCCTAATTTTCATAAGCTTTTAGTAGGGGTTCACCCTTCCTAAATGTCCTAGCTCTTTTAAGGCTTTAAGTGAAAGTTTATCTTCCCCTAATTTCTGAACATTTCTAGGCAAGAGATCATACATCTCACCTAATCATTTTATTCAAATATTCCTGAACTACATTGACCTTGATCCTTTTTGGGATACGTAGGCCCTTACCTAGTAAGGTAGGTCTAATTCTTTCTTTCTTTTTCTTTATCCTTTATCATCGTATTAATAAAAAGGGATAACTATAAAGAAAATTTTTCTAAGCACAAACAATCTAGGGTAACCATCATTAGGGATAGGCATTATAAGGTTTCAAATACCTTTCCCATACATAATTACACTCCTGAACCTTTCCTCTGGTTTCAAGGGTCAGTATCATATTTTCTTCTATTTTTAAGGATCCTAATTATCCTTCTAATTAAATTGTGGCGACTCCATTTTTCTTTGTGTTTTCCCATAAGCACCCAAAGTCATAAAATGATAGCTTTTGACCAGTTGTCACGTTATAACAGTTTGGCGACTCCACTAGGGATAGTTGTAGAGTCAAGCCCTTTATGGGTTGTTCATGCATTGTATGAGTTTGATGTATTTTTTTACCTTTCCCCTTCGTTGTTTTTAATTGTTTGCTTCAGGATGTTATAAATATTTGCTTTAACTGCTATACCTAATATGTTTTACTACAATTTTGGGTGTGTTTGTTTAATTGTTTTTCATATGGCATGAATTTTGGGAACCATAGGGTAGATGATAACAGCTATAATATTTGTTTACACCCTTGGGTAGAAGACAAAATAATGGCTCTCTTTTGTTGGTTTTGGGTTTCCTTTTGGGTAAAGATTAGGACCAAGGTTCATATGCTCTTCACACACACAGTGTACCATACACATCCTTTGCACACATCTATTGGGTCTCATACTTGGGTTTGTGTGAACCCTAGGAGAGAAATGAAGATAGCGTAGTGATGCCTAGTGGGATTCTTTCCCCCAGGTATTCATGAAAGCACTTACTTAGATTGTTAACTCACTTACTTAATTGGTTCATATAGAGGCTCTGTCCGCCTATGCAATCAAACTAGGAAGTTGAGTTCCTCGCTATTTTAATGGGGGCAATCTGTTCTAAAAACAATTCTTGTGAGGATCATAGACCTACCACAGAGCCAATGCATTGTGAAATTAGCCTTAGAAGCTATCTTGTAGTTAAGGCTCGACTACTTATGATATATCTGTTTACCCTAGGACTAACCTAAATAGGGCAATGAAGAGTGTGCTTTCTCTATGTTTTCCCCCCTCTATCATCCTATTTTTTTCCCTTTCTCTTTTTTCCTACCATATTGCATAAAACAAATAAACATACAGAAAAGTCAAAGTTTTTTTTATAACCTTGCATTGTTTTTAAAAATGGTGATCTCTCTTTTCTTCCTTTATCATCTTTTTCTCTCTTCTTACTCACCCAATACATTGTTTTACAAAAGTAAATGTGAACACCTAATTTTGTCCAGGCATTTAAAAAAAAAAAGAGAAAAAAATCTAATTAACATTTTTCTCTCAAAAGAAAAACAAAAATAAATAAAAAGAAATAAAATGTGATAACAATGAAAAAATGACAACAAGAAAACAAAATGGTGTATGGTTACAAATAAAAAAAAATTAATAATATTATCATTATATAAAAAAAAAGAAAAAAAAGATAAATAATAAAAAAAAGAGGGAGAGAAAAAAATGGCCGAAGGGCTATTTTTGGCAACTTAATAGGGGTTAAACAAAAAAAATCTGATCCAGCCCAATGAATCAAAGGAAACCCGGTCCAATCCAACAACCCTAAATTGGTGCAACAATCCAGCCCATACTCGTTTGACTCATACCCACTAACCCAGATCCACTTAAATCCTAAATCCCCAAATTATCTTCCCTCCCCAGTTCGCCTCACCTTTGCACCTGTCTCTCTACATCACCTCACCTACCCATTCCCCAACCCCCTTAATTTTTAATGGTAACCTTGAAAGAAGCACCACTGGATCCTGCAGGATTCTTGTCCAATCTTCTTCATTGATTCCTAGCAACAATCACGATTATGTTTGAGAGAGTTTCCTTTCGAGGGAACCCCCTTTTTTTGCTTCATCTGACTCTATGATTAAGGGATTTAAAGACTCGGTTGAGGAGGGTGAAAAGGAAATTCCAAGTCAGATTACCCATGGTTTCATTTGAATCAACGTCGTGAAAATGGGGTTTGATCAGGGGAGTTGATTCGAATTCTTAACTATAAAAAAAGATAGAAACTGAGCAAGAGGGGATGGAGAATTGAAAAGGCTATCAAGGGAGAGAATTGATCATTGAGAAAGGCAATTTTGGAGACCAACTGAGAGCATTAGCGAAAAAGAGACGAAGCAGAGGAGGAAACCAAGAACTGTTCAAAGAGAAGTTCCTTTTTCATGTTGAAAACTTGGATTTTAGGTTTATCTCTGTGAAGATTTCTGGGGATGGTTTTGATTTTGATTTAATGTTTCGAATTTGATTGTGTCTTATGATTCTTACCTTGGTGTGATAGTTTAGTGTTGGTAATTTGATTCTAGTCACCATTCAAGGTTCTAATTCATGGTTCTTGCTTTCATCCTATCATGATTTCAAATTTTCTACTAATTTGTACAAGAATACATATTAGACCGATTAGAATCATGATATTTTGGACTGAATAATCACACCTTAACACTATCTCTGGAATGGTTTATTACTTTGATAACCCAATTACTATTAATTTTTGTTAACTCCATATGATTAGTGGTCCTGGGGTCTCTTTGTACTTAACTTGGCCTTAACCTAGGTTTAATGAATGGATGCCCCAATGGATTCATGTAATTCCCCTTGTTAGGTCCTTATTTTGTCTACTTTAGTTCAGTTTTACTCCCCTCTCAACTGGTTAAACTTCATTGTTGTGTTTAAGGAAGTTATTAAAATTTGAATGGGTTTGTTAGTTGAGATCAGAATTGGTCCAACTTCTGGATTAAAACTTTGAGATGATTTGGATGTGTGTTGTGATTAAACAGGATTATTGAAGCTATATAGAGTGAGGACCAAATTTAGTTTAAATAACTTTTCATTTAAGAACATGATATTCGTGGCTGAAACAATGGTGTTGTTAAGGCTTCTATTTTTGAAACTAGTAAGTCATGTTGGTTGCTGTTTTTGAATCATTGTTGTTTTGTTATGGTTACCATTTTAATGGTAATTTTTTTTATCAATCAAATGTCTCAAACGGTTCTTGTATTCCTTTTCTATTGGTTGCTGATGTTTTTATGAATTAGAATATGTTGTTATGGTGTGGCTTTGGTAATAAAGTGCTTATATTGTTTCTCATAGCTCCAGATAGTAATAATACATCATTTTTTTTGTGCTTTCGGAAAAGGCAGGTTTTTTTTATGCTTACACAACCATTTGTTGTCATTTACTTGTTTTCCAAAGACAGATACGTTTTTAATTTGATAAAACTTGTTCTTTTTTCTTAAGGGGGTATTGGTGGGTGTAAATTTTTGGGGTCCAAGGTTCAAATTTGAAGGGTATTTGGGAGAGGAATTTCACAAATACTCAAAAGGCTCCACTTGAATATTTTATTGTTAATTTTTGTTTATTTATGTTTTTGTTCATTTCATTTTATTTTATAAATTTAGTTCCCCCAAATTGATGTGGATGGTGACTAATGCACTTTAGTTATGAGAGTATTAAAGGTAGGATGGTTTTTTTTTTCTTTTTTTTAACAAGTCAAAATTAAAAGAGAGTTTTCATTGAAAATATATTAAAGAGCCTTCATTTAGAAAATCACTTTGAAATAAGCAAATCCCCAAATATAAATCGGATTTTAAAAAAATTTTGCAAGAAATTCTAATTGGGTTTCAAAGGCTCAATAAGAATATTTTGAAGGGGGTTCCAATTGCCCAATGAAGGCATTTTTTATAACACTCAAGACTATATTTTCCAAATTAGCCTCGAGTTCATTTGAGTTAATTCAAAAAGGATCTCAAGGGTCCAAGAAAAACTTTTAAGAAAATTCCAAATACGGACCTAATTCCTTTAGAACCATATTTTGGCCTCACTATTTACATAAAACACATTTTGGCCTCACTATTTGCATAAACTACATTGTGGCCCCACTATTTGCATAAATTGCGTTGCTGACCCCCATACTTTTGAAAATCCTATTTTGAGCACTAGTATTTCTAGAAATTTTATTTCTTACACTGGTATTTCCAAAAATTATAGTTTTGTCACAAAATTTTGAAAAAATTAAAATTTTACTAGTAATGGTAAATTTTCAACATCTCCATTTCCTTTTAAATGTTTGACAGGCTTTTAGTAGAAGTTTGAACTTCTCCAAAATTCTTATCTCCGTGGGCATTCAGTGAAATTATATATTCCTCAATGTCCTATTTTCTCATGAGCTTTTAGTGGAATTTCATTTTTCCAAAGTCTCAAATTTCTCAGGCATTCAGTGGAGTTATCTACTTCCCAAATGTTCTAATTTCCATGGGCTTTTAGTGGAATTCTATTTTCCCAAAGTCCCAACTTTCTCTGGCATTCAGTGGAGGTATATTCTTCCCAATGTTCCATTCCTAATTCATTTTCCAAGCTTTAAGTGGAGTTTTTAAATTCCCCTAATGTCCTAAACATTCTCCGATTTGAGATCATACATCTCACCTAATCAACTTACTCAAAATATTCCAAACTACGTTGACTTTGATTCCTTTTGGGGTACGTAGGCACTTACTTGGTAAAGTAGGTCTAATTATTTATTCCTCCATCTTTGTCCATTATTATTTTATTGATAAAAAGGGTAATTAAGATGTAGTAAAATTATTAAGCACAAACAACTTAGGGTAACCATCTTTAGGGATGGACGTTGTGTGATGCCTAAACCTTTCCCACACGTAATTAGACTTTCGAACCCTTCCTCTAGTTCTGATGGCCAGTTTTCCTTTATCTTTTTTTTTTTTTAAGGATCCCAATTATCCTTCTAATTAATTGGTGGCGACTACCATTTTCTCTGCGTTTTCCTTTACACACCCCAAAGTCATAAAAATGATAGCTTTTCATTGGCCGTCACGTTGTGACAGTAAAGAAAAAAATTAATTAAAAATCATAATAAAAGTTTTTTACATCACATTGCATTGCTTTCAAACATGTCTTTTTTGCCATTTTCATCATTTTCTATTACCATTTTGGGGCTTTATGTCAGTATCCTTGAACTTTTGAGATTGGCATTAAGGATGGACTCAAGCATGTATTTCTTTTGCCCAATTATGATTTCACTCTTTTTCAACTCGACATTACCTATATGACGGTTTTATACCTCCATGGGAAATTGTTAACTGTGTTCGTCTTTGTGGAGTATTGTACTCTTAATAGGGGCATAGGGGAGAATGAAATCTTTAACATACATACTTGCAAAACGAAGAGTTCAATAATTCAATGAACTACCAATGGTAAGTTTTCAAACAAAAATAAAGATGGATTTGTTTTATTTTAAACAGAAAAATAACAAGGTCACACCACTGCTCTTACAAGAAAGGCTTTGACTAAACATTCCCTAAGAGACATGCACAAGATCCAAGACCATGTCAACAACATCGTCAAACCTCGGAAGGATACACAGGTTGAAGCATCGCATGGATCATTTGCATGAGCAGATGTCATAATTAATTGGTTTGGTGCTTGACATTCTAAAAAGTAAGGAGGTAGTTCAGCAATTAGAAAATCTCAAACATTTTACCCCTCAATCTTACTATCGATAGGGAACACCCACCTTCCATCTTGCTCCACCAAGTAATCCATGATCCCAGGTACCACCACAAAAGATAAATTCCCCATTTAACTTTCCTTCACATAAGCAACCTAAAGGGATGAACCATTCCCTAACTTTCAAATGTCCAATGCCGACCTCTATAAGATTATGCTAGATGGTTGCCTGATGGGCCCAGTACCGACCGAGCTACGTCAACACCCTATTCTACATTGTTTGACCCCAATGTACAGTGTATATACCATTTCGGTGCAATGAGCCATCCAATAGAGAAATGTTGGCCATTTGAGTGGCAAGTCATCCAATTACTCAAGTATGGAGACATCCAATTAGAACATAATGACCTAAATATCAATACCAATCCCTTGCTTATTCATGGAAAATATGGCTCTGTAGATGTTTAGGAAGAGGATGAGAAGTGATATTGTTGAATCAGGCAGGATTAGGGAGACTAGGCAACTATGCTACAAAGTTGATTTGCAATGTTTACACTTTTGAATGTGTTGAATTTCAGTTTTAAATCATATAGCTAAAGTCCAAGGCCATTTGATTTTTATTAAGTGTTGGACCTTATCTTATATTTTGAATAAAAATTGCAATTAAGTGTTTTGTTCATTTCTTTATTTGCCACACTCTCACTTCTTCAAATATTCATGTTTGTCTCTTCAGTTCCCTCATTTAGGGAATTTTCTTTCCTATCAATTTTCTCTACATAAAGAGATTCTTTAGTGCCCACTCATTGATTCTCACAATGGAAAAAGGAGTCTGCTAAGTCAAAAACCCAAAAGGATGGCTTAGACAAAAGTTAGGGCATCAGTTTAAAAAGAGCTCATACTCAAAAGAAATCAGGTAATGAAGCAAAAAATTGAGACCAGTGCAATAATGCACGACTAGGGCAATTTCTCTATTGGATATCACTATCATCAACAATATGCCTTTACCAAAGGACACAGGGTGCATATTAGTTACCTCTTTATTTGCTTTTTTGCATTTTGCTTCATATAAGGAGTTTTGTTCATTTAATAAACTTCAAGGATCTTATGACCCATTTCTTTTCTGCCACCTATTTCAATAAAAGATGTTTGTTCCTCTAATGAACTTCAAAATTCTTAGGATTTTTTGACTTTCTATCAACTTGCATCGACAAGGGAGGTTTATTCACCTAATGAACTTCCTTCTTAATAATCAAACTGGGGTAACATTTCCTTGTCCTTGAGTTTTGACTTTCTATCATTTGAACAAGGGCTCTACCATCCCTTTCCTCTTTTCAGCATACTTACTTCATGAAAAAAGGTTTATTCATCAAGTAGATTTCTTCTTCCTCAATATTCATTGGACAAGATTTGGGTGGATTAATAAATATTGAATTAAACATCAGTCCTTAGTATTTTATTGTTAATTAATTTTTCATTACAAGAACCAAGAATAATTTACTTAACTCGGCCTGAGCTAGCATCAAGTTATCTAAAAAATGAGTTATCAAAAATAAAAGATAGTAATGAAAGAAAATAAATAAATAAAAGAAGAAAAACTCGCCAAGTTGAAAACCCGAAATGGTGGCTTAGGCAAAAATTGAAAAAGCCCAATAAGTTAAAAACCCAAAACGGCGGCTTAAGCAAAAGTTCAGGCATCAAATTGAAGAGGGTTCATAATCAAATACTTCAGACAATCAAGCAAAGACTTGAGATTGGAACAATAATGCAAATTAAAGAAAAATTTCAAAAAAAATATTGCTATCAACAATAGATTGCATTTATCAAAAGGTATAATCTGCATATTATTTGCAGTAAGAGAATCAAAGAAAAGCTTAAACTGGGGCAAAATTTTGGTGTCACCTTATTTTGCCAGTCTATGAATGTAGGAAAAGCTCATTAATTTTTAGCAAAAGACTAAGGTTTAGTTCTTATTTTGAAAAGAGAAAGTCATCATGACAAGGTAATCCAATCAACCAATTAAATAGGCAATTTAAAGAGAAGAATGAAGAATTGATTCCAGAAAGAAGGAACAATTTAGTTAAGTATTCCTTGGAAGTGCAAGGTGCTTTTCAAAGTGCAAGGTGCTCACTTCATTTTCAAAAATCCTAGCGGTATGAGGTTTGTCCTTGGCTTTGTTTCAAAACCAAAAGTTTTTCAAATTTTAATCAGCTTCATGTGGCACTTCACCCTTGCAGTTTTTTAAATTTTAATTAGCTTCATGTGGTGCTCTGCCCCTGACAGATCTCAAATTTTTTGTTGATTTCATGCAGTTTAGCACAAAATATTTCAAAAATCTCCATGTTCAACTTCACCTAGTATATTCAAATTGTCTATCAAATTCATGTAATGATTTACCCTGACCAAATTTCAAATTTTGTCTAGCTTCAACTGTAAATTACTCTCTAGATTTCAATTCTCTCTTTGACTTCATGTCTTAAATTTATTGTTGATTCCTATTTTGTCTAACTTCAAGTGTTAATTCCTTGTCAGATTTCCAAATCTCTTTTTAGCTTCATGTGGCAGAATTGCCCTTGCCAGTTTTCAATGTTTTCAAGATGCATGGGTCTTATCCCCTTGCCTAGTACCAGCTCCTCAATTTACTGCATATGTCATTTCTTCCATACTAGTTTCATTTTCACTTGGTATGATTGATTCATACCATACTAAGTTCCTTCAATTTACTAAGTACGTCGATTCTTCCATGTTAGTTTCAATTTCACTTAGTATGATTGATTTATGCCATACTAAGTTCTCTTAATTTATTGTGAATGTCAATTCTTCCATACCAGTTTCAATTTCACTTAGTATAATTGATTCATGCCATACTAAGTTCCCTTAATTCACTGCATCCGTCGTTTCTTCCTTACCAGCTCCATAATTCATTGTATACATTATTTCTTTCCTACTAGCTCCCCAATTTACTGCATATGTTGATTATTCCATACCAATTTCAATTTCACTTAGCATGATTGATTCATGCCATACTAAGTTCCCTCAATTCACTACATCAATTCTTCTGTACCATCTCCACAATTTATTACGTACATCGATTCTTCTATACCAACTCCTTAATTTACTGTGTACATTGATTCTTTTAGACCTATCTCAATTTCACTTAGTACAATTGATTCATGCCATACTAAGTTCCCATAATTTATTGCGTACATAGATTCTTCCGTTCCAATTTCAATTTCACTTAGTATGATTAATTTATACCATACTAAGTTCCTTCAATTTACTACGTCAATCAATTCTTCCATACCAGTACCACAATTCATTACGTATGTCAATTCTTTTGTGCTAATCTAACTTAACATGTCGATTGACTCATGTTAAAGATTTCAAGTTTACTTGATAGCAACTTTAAGCCTAACTTTACATCTAGCGCCATTATTGGTTTTGATTACCAGCACATTTAAGCCTAGCTTTGTGTCTAGCGCCACCACTGGTTTTGATCACCAGCACCTTTAAGCCTAGCTTTACATCTAGCACCATTACTAGTTTTGATTACCAGCACCTTTAAGCCTAGCTTTACGTCTAGCATCATTATTGGTTTTGACTACTAGTCCCTTTAAGCCTAGCTTTATGTCCAGCTCCATTATTGGTTTTGATTACCAGCACCTTTAAGTCTAACTTTACTTCTAGTGCCATTACTAATTTTGACTATTAACACCTTTAAGCATAGTTTTAAGGATTAGCACCCTAAATCATCCCTTGACAAACCTTAAATAAAATTTGCACATTAATCTTGCTTCTAGACAAAATATGTGTTTTTATCTTCACTTGTTTTTTATAGGTAACTTTGAACAAACTGTTAATTTTTCATTTTCCCCCATCAAGAAGCAAGTAAAGAGGAGTAATTATAAACACCATATTTTGTCTGGTTTTTATTTATTATTTTTTATTTAAAAATTCAAAAAAAGGATGAAAATCAAAATCAAGCACAAAAATATAAAAATAAAGCCAAAAATACATAATAGAATTACAATGTTTTAGTTTTATTTGAAAATCAAAAAATACAAAAGAGACAAGTATAAAGGAAATAGAAAATGAAAAATATCAAAATGCATTTCTAAGCCCAAGTACTATTTGTTCTTGTTATTTTTGGTTTTTTTTTAGAATTTAACCCACCTGCCTTTGCCCACATTCCATCAGCCCATATGCTACCCAATTTTTCCCAACACCAATATACGACCCAGTCCAATAACCCAATCCATGTCACTCAACCTATCTCCTTTTCTCACCTCTAAACCTAGCCATGTCACGCCCCGCTTTAGGGCACTTGGCTGGCGTAGAAAATTACCCTTCAGGTAATGTCACAACGTGACGGCCGCTGAAATAGCCATCATTTTATGACTTTGGGAGCGTAAGGGAAAACGCAGAGAAAATGAGAGTGGCCACTAATTAATTAGAAGGATAATTGGGATCCTTAAAAAAAGAAAGGAAAACTGGTCATCCGAACCAAAGGAAGGGTTCGGGAGTCTAATTATGCGTAGGGAAGGTGTTAGGCACCCTACAACGTCCATCCCTAAGGATGGTTACCCTAAATTGTTTGTGCTTAATGATTTTAATTTATTTGAAATTACCCTAATTTATTAATAAAATAATAATGGACAAAATGGAAGAAATAAATAACTAGACCTCCCTTACCAAGTAACTACCTACGTACCCCAAGAGGAATCAAGGTCAACGTAGTTCGAATTGATTAAATTGATTAAGAATGATGTTGGGTTTTTTATAACAAATGTCACCCTTTAGCAGGCCTAAAAATATATATATATATTAAGCCACTCTTTGATTTGAAAGTCACTCCCTATACATACGTATATCCACTTTCTTTCCAGTATTATTATTTCTTCCCTATTCTTTATGATGGTAATACGTTGATAATTAAGAAAATAGAAGTAAAATAAAATAATTAAAGAAAAGAACAATAGAAACAAATGAACTGAAAATAAAACAACTAAATAAAACAGAAACAATGAAGTAACACCAAATCGCCAATATGGAGAAATAGGTTAGTAAAACCAATGGGTGGCTAGCATTTTTATCCTGAGCAAACCCTTAAATCATTAAATAACCACACTAGCAACTGTAGGCCATTTGAAGTTAGTAAAAAATAAAGTCCAGTCTAATCTCCCAATCAGGTGGGTCATAGAATCAGTAGCAGGTGAACCCATTTTTAAGTGTTAAGTGGAGTTTTTTTTTTTTTTTTTATGTAGCATACTATTTCAGTAATTAGAAAGTCATATTAGCACAGTGATATACCACTACCCAATCCAAGCATTATGATGATCTGGTATACTTTGGGACTAACTAACATAGCAGTAAAACAAACCGAAATGAGTAGTTTTCGTGAATAAAATCAGTGTTGCTAAACCAGAATTTGGCCATCAAAATCATGTCAAGAACTAGTCAACAAAATTGGAAATGCATCATTTAAGTTTCTGATTTACAGAACCAACTTAGATGCACTGTAATTTCCCAACTCAAATTCTCACCTTTTCCAACATACCCAGAAAATCAAACCCTGAATACATTAGTGAATTAGTAATTACAGAAGTGTTTATAGCCTTCGAAACTATCTAATCAGCCAGAAAAATGGATCATATAGCCAAACAGAAAAAGAAATAATGCATATTCCATTCTGAATGTCAAAAGTTTATACATTTCAACATTAAGAAAGCAGATCAAATTTCGAATTCAAATATTACACACGAAGACAGCTATGAGATGGCCAGAAACATATAAATCAGACAACAACTTAAACTCAGAAATTATGAAAACAAGAAATTGAAAACATGATTCGAACCTATAGCAAACAGAGATGGCGTGTGTTATACAAACTAATTGCAGCTAAACTCGACCTCCTATTCCCAAAAAAATTTGATTTTGGATGTCCCTCCAACCTCGGTTTTCTCTCCTTTCTCCAGCTCTCGAAAATTCTCGCTCTCTGTTGGTGTCCTTTGTTGGTCCTCTAGAGCTCCCTTTATACTCGAGCATCTGAGTCAAATATCCCCGCAATTCGCTTCAATCGAATCCCCCCTACGGCGTCGAAGCAATGAATCAATTTTAGGGTGTCTCCTTTAATGATGAAGGAGAGAAATAGGGATTTGGTGGCAAGAATCATAGTATGTTTAGGGTTGCCATCCGAAATCAGGGAAGGGAATTATGGAACGAATAAGCAAGGTGATGCAAAGAGGAAAGGAAGATGGCGATATGGGCGGGGTGATTGGGAAGTGAGGGGAAATCGCGGGAGCTAAGGCTTAATTTTGGGAATTAGGGATTTTAGGCAATCGGGTTGTGGGTTGGAGGATCCGGTGGGTTAAGGGAGTTGGGCTGGTCCGGTTAGGTGCATTGGGCTTGGGCTAGCTAGTGGGCTTCCCCTTTTTTTTTTTAGTTGGACTGGACCTTTTCAGAATTTTTTTTTGTTTTGTTTGGGCTGGACTCCTTTTTTTTTTTAGAAAAACAAAAATTTTTTTATATTCAATTTCGTTTTTTTGAAAGTTTTTTTTCATATATTTTTTTATTATTTTATTTATTTATTTATTATTATTATTATTTTTTTGATTTTATTATTTAATTTCATTATCAATTAATTTAAATCCCTGGACAAAATTAGGTGTTTACAGGTAATTACCTACTAGCCTAAAATACTCATGCAACTAATATTATTAACACTCATTTTTAAATGAAGAATAAAAGTTAAACATACTTTCACAAAAATTCTAAGTCAATAATTTAATAAAAAATTCGGCAAAGTTTCCCCTCAAATATGGACTATCCCATGATACAAATTTGTTCAAAACAAGGTAGACAGACGCACCATCAATCAGAAGCCTCAGTGGCTCAGACAGAAAATAATAAATGGGTCCAACATGGACTGTATCTACAACTACATACATACTATGCAATTATCCTTATTACAGAACAAGACCCTTATTTAGGAATGCAAAATAAATCAACCTATCCAACAATGTCTACTATTCAATCAGTGGGTTTAAAGTTAGTAGATGGAGCTGAAGGAAAATACCAGTGACCTGATCTGAAAAATGTTAAAATTTGAGGGGTGAGTCCATCGACTCAGTATATAAAATACAGACTTAATAAGGGATGTATGAACTCCCAGGGGTAAAGTGCATTACCAGTTAAATTATGTGAAACCTCGTTTCAATACTTGAAGAAATAATTTGAATATAATATACATCTAATGCACCTTACATCCGGGAAGTAAAATAATTTATATTTCACAATCATATAACAATAATATTTACTAATATGAAATTTCAAGAGAGACTATGTCAAGAAATACTTCAATAAAAATATAAATTCTTAGGATCCATAGCAACTTAAAGGGAAAACCAAAATTGAGAAAACAGTATTCCCACTCCAGAGGATAAATCTTAACTGGAGGGTAACCCAATCCCCACCTTCGGGAACTACACTCACCGAAGGGAAATACTAAATTTCCCATTTCCTTCCAGAGCATTCTCATCAGGAGGAAACCATTCATAATAAAAACTCAATCTTCTGCCAGGAACTATACTTACTAGCAGAAATACCCTTTATCAGGAACTGCCCTCAAATGATAAAGGTTGCGACCTAGGTGTACCTAGTAGTTCTACCACCACTCTACTACGGATCCCAGAATATAGTTCTAAGTCACTTTCATAAATTTCATACAATTCCTGCTTTCCCATAATCATTATGAGAGACAATTCATACTGTGGAACATAATGATAAATTTCACACACCCAGACACACAAATATATACATATATATATATATATATATTCCGTACATAGCTAACTTGTAGAGAAAAGCAAAGTTGAAAAACTTACATTATGA
>JASKGM010032043.1:0-25300 GCA_034509205.1 Ceratonia siliqua | reverse complement strand
TCTGATTTAAGACCCCTAATCTCCTCTCGAATTTCCCTGTTGATGCAGGACGAATCTCCCAAATCGCTCGCAGAAATCAACTCCTAACTACCTCGATTGACCTTGCAGAGGGGGATTTGATTGAGCTGCGGGTGGGGTATCGTCGTTTGGGAGCGGATTTGCAGGAGTGTTTTGCAGGGGATTGCGTAGTGCGGAGGACATTTGGGGGATTAGGGATTGACCGGGTTATTGGGTAGTCTGGGTTTCAGGGATTTTGGTGGACCGATTGGGTATTGGACCGAGTGATGGATATGGTTGGGCCTAAAGGGAAGTATTGGGCTCCTTTTTTTTCTGGGCTGGGCCCTTTTTATTTTTTTTTTGTTGTTTTTGTTATTTTTATTTATTTTGTTTTTATTATTTTTTTCTTTAAATTTCTTCCTTATCCACCATTTTTATTTTTTATTTTTTTATTTATTTTTTTGTGTCTGGACAAAATCCAGTGTTTACACTATTAACCACTAAGTTTTTCACTCAAGAACTTAGCAAAACTTCTCACAAAGAGTAGATGCTCACAAAGAGAATAATAAATAAACTCTCTTTATAATAGAGTGAATGCTCCAAAGATAGCACAATAGAAGAAAAAGAAGTAGATGAATGATTTTCCCTTAGTAAATGCCTTGTCTCCCCTTATCCATCAATATTGAGAGAAAGACTCCCTATATTCTTAAGGAACTAGACATTGGAGAGTTCTAAGAGTGTGCAAATGAGATTCTATAAACACCGTATTTTGTCTAGATTTTTTTATTTATTAAAAATGGGTACAAAAATAAAAAATACAAAATACAAAAAGGCAACAAAAAATATTGAAAATACAAATTTAAAATACAAAAAGAAGAAAATCAAAATCAAAATAAAGGACAGAAATAAAAAATTAGAAATACCAAATAAAATACAAAATAAAAAATGACAAAACAAAAATACTTTTCAACCTAATTTCTTTTTTTTTTATGTAAGCCCATTTCCCTTCCTTTTAACTCATTTTCTTCCAAGCCCAACACTACCTAAACTAACCCAATCCACCCAATTGACCTATAACCTAATCCACCCAATCACATATTGGAAACAATAAGGGAGTGCAATGACTGATCAAAGAGAAAGATATAAATTAAAAAACTTAAAGAGATTAGGGAAAAGATAGTCAACATCACGATATATAGTGGTTCGAATCTATAAACAAGATCCTATATTCACTCCCCAACCAGAATGCAAGGGAATTTTCGTTATAATGAGTAATAACCAAAAGCACAGGTACAAGCTCTTAGAGCTTGTTATAACCACCCTAGTTAACTTTTCAACACAGCTGGTACAAGCCACAATGGCCTTTTACAACCAAAATCGGTCAACCTATCACTACTAAGTTTTTCACTCAAGAACTTAGCGAAACTCTCAAGAACGGGGTTCAAACCATAAAGCCTTTTACAACCAAACCGGTCAACCTATTAAGCACTAAGTTTTTCACTCAAGAACATAGCAAAACTTCTTACAAAGAGTAGATGCTCACAAAGATCCTAACAAATAAACTCTCTTTATAATAGAGTGAATGCTCCAATGATAGCACAATAGAAGAATAGGAGTAGAAGAATGAGTTTCCCACAGTAAAAGCCTTGTCTCCCCTTATCCATTAATGTTGAGAGAAAGACTCTTTATATTCTTGAGGAATTAGATAATGAAGAGCTTCTAAGACTGTACAAATGAGATTCCAACTCTCACTTGCTAATATGAGGAGAGATCTAGTTGTTATTTTGTCTTCACTTGAATTTGTAGCAAATGATCAGCTTCATTCTGACTTCTGCCTGATCATTTGACTTTTCAAACTTTGCTTTTTTTGCATTTTTGTTGACGTACATTGATTTTGTATGGCAATCAAATATGAAATTGTGGTGCGCTGCTCAAGGTATGCAAATTTCCTTTTTGTAGCATTCCTTGCAAAAGAAAACTTTAGAAAGTGCACAATGTCTTTATACTAAAAAAGCATAAAGCTAACTTTTCACTAACAAGGAAGCAATTTCAAATGGTAAGCAAAAGACTTTTTGTTTCTTAGCTTAAAAGGGTAATAATCATCAAAACCCATAAAAATAATATTTTTAACATTTAAAACTTTGGGAAATGATATTTTAATACATTTGAAACCTTGGGAAGAGTTTTCTCAACAAAGATGTTTACAAAACACCTTGAGTTTGTGTAGCCTTAATATCACGGCTTAGACCCCTTAAACGTACAAATTTAGCTTTGACTTGAAATAAGGAGTTGTAGGCCTTTATCTTAGCTTTTCTAGGGCTACTTGAATCAGCCCTATCTGAGGTCAGTAACAAATGTATGCCCAAAATACTATAGTAAAATCTTGTAGGCCTCTTTACCCATTTTTTAATAACTTCGCCTAACTTTCATTTAAGCCGATAAATACCAACAAATAATTAATTAAGGCCTTAATAACTAGTAAATACACATTTAAAAAATATAATAATAAGGGAAATTAATAATATATATATATAAATTAACACCTCAAATATCACCCAATTCATACATTGTGATGGAGAGTCTCTATATGAAGCCTAGGAGAGGCTCAGAAAATGCCCACATCATGGCTTCAGGTACAAAATTTTTATAATGGTTTAAGTGTTAACTTATGCACTACCATTAATGTAGTTGTAAGACGGGCCTGATGAACAAAACACATGAAGAAGCCTATGACTTGATTAAGGAAATGGCTTCTAATAACTATTAATGGTACTCTGATAGGGGTCAAAGAAGGTTTCCAGGTTACATGAATTAGATACTATCACCACCTTGACAGCCTAGATCAGTCACCTTTCCAAGCAATTAGAAGGTGTCAAACCTAATGCACAAACAAAAAGAGCCTACGCCATTTACCAGGGTTGTCGAAACAATAAGATTAACATCAGCTTTTAATTTTTAATTTGATTTTATAATATATATATACACACACACTAATATATTGACATGTATTAAAGTGCTTGTCAATTTATTTTTTTAAAGATTTTAAAAATAATAAGTAAATTTTAAATCTAAATAACTTCCAAAAGTTTTATAATTATTTACTACTAATTTTTTCTTTAAAAATTAATAATACCATTTAATCATCCTACTATCCTTTAAAACTTGAAAAGATTCATTCCACTTTTGCATTTCTTTATGAGGTGGTTCTAGCAGACAAACATACCATAAGGGTCGAAAGAGTATAGATATTATATTTAATGGGAAAATTATTTATTGATGCTCAATGAGGCACCAAATTTTCGCATAGTGCTCCATAGGCACGATTTTCCTATATGGTTCCTTCATCTTGTTTTACCTTTTATAAGAAAATAGTTATTCGGTTATAAAAAGTGGTTATTCAATTATAAAAAATAGTTATTCTTATGATTATAACATAATAATTATTTTTTATAACTGAATAACTATATTTTATAAAAGGTAAAAAAAGAAAAAAAAATATGAAAAATACCTTGGCACCATATAGAAGTATAGTGCCCATGGGGCACCATGTAGAAATTTGGTGCGAGCACCAATAAATAATTTTCTCTGCATTTGAATAAAAATATATTTTATATTAATAAAAAATTTTCTTAAACTCTTAATACCCTAAACCCTAACCCTATGTTATGACCACCTAGTCCAAGGAAGGGTCCTTAGACCCCTCCTCCTACTAGCCTAAACATATAGACCCTAAAACCAAATGTTTTTAATCATAAATATGAGAAGAAAAGATTTAGTAAACACCTTTAACTAGAATAAAAGTTCAAAGCGATAAAAATTTTATTCGTTTCCTTTGGAAAATGAATGTAAGAGTGAGACACAATACAACTTTGTGAATAACTCAATGACTCCAATTGCATGATTTGATACATGTGACATAAGTTGCCATCCACACCAAGTTATGTCACCTATTTTGGTATGGGAGCTTTAGCCAACCAATTTGATAGGTAAGCATCGCTATTCAGTGAAACCCATTTGCATTGTAATAAATAAAAGAAAAAGATGAGTCACTAAGACTTAGTGAGTGACAATTCTACAAAACAATAGTTTAAAGCATGGAAAGAAAATAACAATTTTCGGTATCGTAAATAAGGAAATAAGATTTATAGAGACTCGGTTTATTTACATTATGTATTCAAAGACAAGGTGGATCCTCCATCCCCTTCACTGGAGATTCATCATTAACCCTCCAGGACTTATCATCGAAGGGAACCAATAATAACTAAAGTCAACTCATCAATCGTACTGAAAAAAACTAATATTACCAGGGGTGACTCATTAACCACACTGGTTTAAAGTTTGCAATGGGATTCTTCAACCACTAGGCCAAACATAATAATATAACCAAGATTCATCATCGGTTCCAATATTCAACCTAGGGTCCTATCTGCATCCCATTAATTTAACTTTTACATCAAATCTTTCAATCATAAAATTCAATTCGAAGAGAACATGTTCACACTTTCCACATTTTGATAAAACATAAGTGCTTTCTTGAAATATGATTTCAGTACCATTTATCCAAATTTTATATTCTTTCCTATATAAGTGTTATTATGTAAAAAAAACTGAAAATAGCTTCCTCTAAGTTCATCGAGGAAAATGATACCAAAGTTCATATCTAATATCAATGTCAAATTACATATCACATAGTTACCATAATAGTAACCTTTGAAATAACTTAAATAAAAATATCAAATTTAAATTTTCCAAGCTTAGCAATGTACAACGCTACAAGAAAATTTAATTTTACCTACGAATAATATCCCTTGCAAATCATAGTTATTCCCTCGCTAAAACCCTTTAACGAGGGAATAACTATGGACTAGCAAGGGATTTTGTCTGTAGTTATTTTTAAGTCGCTAAATAGCTACAGAAAAAATTCTCTCACTAATTTGTAACTATAATAATTAACAAGGGAAATTTTCATAGCTATTCCATCATTATGCCATAGTTAAATTAGTTTTAAATTGTGACATAAATCCCTTGGTAATTGGTGGATTTTCCCCTTGTTATTCTGTGGGTATTCCTTCACTATTTTCATATAATTTATCGATAATTTGTATTGAAACAGTGGTTAAAATATCAATGTAAAAAAGGATATAAAATCAGTAATCCATCCGTGGTTACTCCCTAGCTAATATTCAACTTATAATCCATAGGTATTCTCTAACTAAAATCCATTGTTAATCCCTAGTTATTCCATAGCTAAAATTTGTTGCTTATCCGTGGTTACTCCCTCGCTAATATTCCTTAGCTAATTCGTGGGTATTCCCTAGCTAAAAATCTACAGTTAATTTTGAAAATCTATTTGCCCAGAGGGGATGATTTTCAGAATTAATTTATTTCTAATTGGCTTCATGCATATGGAAATACATTGCATATTCTACATACACTACCCAAAGGGCAGATGTTGCAATGTGTTTTGGGACTCTGATTTATGGCTTATGATGTTGAAAGCATTTGTAATTTGCCGACTGACATATTGTATTTTATGTGAGAACAATCTCTTACGATTTGAACAATAATACTGATATTGTTGAGGAATTAAATAGATTAAATTTTAAAATATGGAAGAAAGACATATAATTTGGTCAATAATATATATGTTTATTTGGACATAATTTTGTATTATTTCCTATTTTTAAGCTTTGACATGGCTGGATTGGTTCCTAGTTTTAAGCCTTAATGTACTAGCATATATAATTACTTGTATCTAGTAGATTTAAAATACCAGCTACAATATTAATTAACATTGACTAAGAATGAATTGGTTCTTTTCTTTAAGCATTGAAATACAGATTTTGTTTAATTTCATTTAAAGTTTGAAATCTATTTTCTATTAATTTTGTTTAAAGCCTTAAACATCTATACTCTTTTAAGAATTAAAAATAGTACTGACTATTCGGGTTATCCTATTTCTACGTCTTCTGAGTGGTATAACCAATTTTTCATCAAGTAGTTAAATGCTTGAAATGTTTATAAATTATATTATGCAATTAGTGTAGCCCAAGTGGGAGAATGTTAGAAATTTTCTATTGTGGCTGCCACTAATTGGAAGGTTTTTATGTCTTTTATAAAACTGGCTAATTATAGATCCATTAGGAATGATGCTAAAGTTCTAGTAGAATTTGTAGGAGTTTTTAGACTTCTTTTGAAGACTTCTTATGAACTCTTTTTTAGAATGTTTTCTATGTACCTACTTTTAGGAGGAATTTCATTTCACAAACTTGTTTGATCAAACTTGCACACAAGTTTATTTCTGGTGATAATAAAGTTAATTTGATGTTTAAATCCAAATTGATTGGTTATTCCATCATAGTAGATTTTTATTGATGATGTGCTTAATGCTTGATAATCCATATGTTTTTACTATTGAAAATTCCAGATCAAAGAGGTCAAGGATTAAAGATAAATCATTTATGTTATGGCACAAAAGATTGGGATATATTTCTAGGGAAAGGATTGATAGATTGATAAGTAATGATATTTTACCTAGAGTTTGATTGGGTAAAGACTTTTCTGGGGTTCATTGAGAATAAGGTTGATTAGTGTATATACCTCAGGGTTAGTGAGAGCAAATTCATTATTCTGTTACCTCCACTATGCATGCTAAGTTCATTGCTTGCTTTGGGGCTTCTACCCAAGCAATATGGCTAAGAAATTTTCTTATTGGGCTTCAGATTGTTGATTCCATTTCTAGACCCTTAGTGATTATTGTGATAACAGTTTCGCAATGTCTTTTTCTAAATACAACAAAATCACTAATGGATCTATAAACTTTTGGAGCTGAAGTACTTGCATGTTTGAGAACTTATGAAGAAAGGAGATATTTGTTTGGAGCATGTTAACACATACTTAATGTTAGCTGACCCCCTAACCAAGGGACTAAGATCCATTGTCTTTTAGTGACGTGTTGAAAATATGGGGTTTTTGTGTCCTTTTAGTGCATTTGGTTAGTGGGAGTATTTTCCTTATTACTATTTTTGTTTTATTGACTCTATTGGTAACATCATTAATGTATGGCATCACATGTTTAGTTCTCTAATTGATTTGGTACACTTGTTCATTTATATTTGTTATATGGTTAAGTGTACCTATTGTAAAAAATTATAAATTCTATGTAGAGACTCGATGTTAGTCTCATGCATGACATTGTTTTGTAGTCTCTTGATTAACATCATTCTTGGATCTTGAGATATATTGGTTCTTTGTAATCAGTGGATTTCTATTACTTGTAGAGAGTATGTTGTTGAAGAGAAATCAGGGATTGACATTGAAACAACATATTGTTTATCACATGTTGATGTTATTTTCTTGCTACATTACCATATGTGAGACTCATGTGGTATGGATGGTGATATTTGTGATCGTGGAAGGTCTTGTGTCAACAAATGATACAATTGATGCGATGATTCAATATCGTTCAACTTTATTGGCTAGAGTCATGATCTTAGGTGTTGTTTTTTGGATAATGTGTTTTTCAAAACGTGGCCATGTGACAAAATTTTGTTGTTCAACCCAAGAGTCATTTTCAAAATAAAATTTTTTCAAAAATTCTCATAGGAATTAATGTTGCCCAAGTGGGAGATTGTTGGAATTATTTTATGGGCTTCCATTGATTATTGTTTTTTTGATTTTATAAAAAGGGTTGATTATATGATCCAATATATTGATATATAAAAGAAGCACAATAAGCCCAAAATAATTATGTGATCAAGTTGATTATGGGCTATGCACACCTTGTTTGGACTATGTGGTTGGTTGATAATAGTGTAGGCCAAAACCTATCTAATGGCTAGGTCACCTCTTCACTCTTAATATAAATATATTGTTATAACATATTCTGGTTTTCCCATTGAAAGCCACCTATTGTTATAGGAGTTTTGAGGGGAAGATCCTAGACCATAGGATTCATTGTATCTAAGTCAGATCAGGATGAGTAATTTAGGTATGTTTCTTATATACTTTTATGGTGTTCTAATTATTATACATTATTAATTATTTCTAACAAGAGTTACACAAGCTCCCTATTTGATGGGGATTTCTCTATTGTCTTTAGTAGGGATTGTGTCAACTTCTTCTTGGTCAATTGCGTTAAGTTGCTTCCTTGATCTTAGAGTGATTGCTTTTAAATGCTTTCTTGGGTTCAATTTTGTTTGCTAGGTAAAGCTTCTTGTTGTTTATTTGAAGCTAAGATGGCCACTTGATTTGCCAACTATCCTATATGATTCTCTATAATCCTCATAAATGTTGTGTGATTCTAAAAGGTATTTTTGTTTCAATCATAAATTGAGCTAAGATCTCTTCCAAATCAGGCATCTTTTATTTTTTTTGCAACAAGTGGTGGATTATGTTATGATCATTCCCTTAGGAGAAATTGGGTTGATTTCTCAAGCTTGGATTGTAGGTATTGGAATATAGATTAGTTTTCCTAATTCCCTACAAACTTTGCCTTGGTTGTGATGAGGAAAAGGATTGCCCTGCAGGGCAATCTGGGCAGTTAGGTATGTGATTGTATCTAACTCATGTACCTCTACAACCTTCCCTTGTCTGGCCCTGTCTAAATATCACTAATAATTTGTGGAGATTATAGGCCTCTTCAGAGTTTCATTCTTCAAGGCTCTTCATATAGTTGCATCAATTGTAAGGTGTAAATTATCACTTAAACTATTATAGAAATTTTGTACTTAAAGCCATATGGGGAAGCCAAGATGTGGGCATTTTTTGAGTAGTTCTTTGTATCTTTCCAAGCCCCATAGAGTGATTCTCCCACATGTTGTACAAACTTAGTGATATCATTCCACATATTTATTTCAAGGAAATCCTAAAGTATCTTGGAAGAGCAAAAACAAAAAAAAACAAAAAAAGCAACAATGTTGTTTTGTCCCTTCTGCAGGACAACCCTACCTGAGAGCTGAAGTAGCATGACTTGAGGAAGCAGCGATAGCAAGGAGAGAAAAATGAAAGAATTTGAAAGAGAGAGGGGGGGGGGAGATGGTAGCAAAATACAAGGATAAAAATGAAGGAAGGAACCATGAGCATCATCACCATCCCTTCATATATTGCCTGGAAAGCAAGTTGTATTCTCCAATTTAATGTAAATACATTTTAATATTAATGAATAAAGAGTTTATTTATGTAAGCTTCATTTTCTAGCTATTGAGGTTTCTATATTCAAATAAACCAAGATACATTGGAGTAAGGGTTATGCAAAAGGAGATATGTGTCTTTGGATGAATCTAAAATACTATTCACAGTCACTGAGTAAAGTTGGTCACTCTATTCAAGAATGACTGTAGTGTTCATATTACCCGCATAGAAAGAATGATATTCCTTTCTAAGGGAATGATGAATCTCAAATCACTGAAGCCGTAAACTTTAGGTAATGATATTATTAAATGAATTAGAATCAAGTGAGATATTAAGTTCAAGTTAATACCGTTGCTTTGAATTTGATCTCACACACATTGCATCTGCTAGTGGTAAAACCAAAATCCTGATGGATTATGGACTTGTGTTCATGACCATTGTGATATTTCATATACTATGGGCACGACCATTATGTGATGTTAGTCAAGACTCTGTATGTTGGGATTATTGTGGGAGTAAATATCTGGGAACATAAATCCAGGAAATGGAGTTCATAGCATTACATCACTTCTGGTGATTTCAAGAAGACAAGAGACATATGTGGGCCCAGCGAAATAATGAATTAGCTACTCGTCTTTCAAAATAGTTTTAGAAAAGTTTTAAAAGATTATATGGTCACTTATCAGATGAAATCTGAGACTAGGGAAAAAAATTGATATAAGGAGTAAAACGATAATTTTACCTTGCGTCAATGGATGGCTACGAGGGTTCATAAACACTAGGTTTGCAAATTGGACCAATCAATGTTCGACATTGACTTCTCTTAATTTTAAGAATGGTCAATAGTGCAATAATAAGTATTTGGTGAAATGACTTCACGATTAATAAAATAGAATTATTTTAACGAAATTAAAATAATCCTAAATTTATTGAATCTTGAAATTCCTATGTCCAAATGGATTCCCCACATAGCTTTCGAGAATTCAATCCACATTAAGTTGGAATAGATTTAAGATGAAATTAATTGATAGCATTTCAGTTAATGTCTTTATTATAACAAAAGTTGTCTTAATTTAGACCAAGAGTTATTTTAGGACAAATGTTGTCCTAATCATGCCTGAAAATGTGAGAAACATTTTTGTCACCAAAGAGACAAAAATAATTCTCAAATTAGTTGTCTAATTTAAACAAGTGTTATTTTAATTAGATAATAGAATTTTAAGACAAATGTTTGTTGTAATTAAGACAAGTGTTGTCTCAATTAGGACAACATTTTATTTTAGTAATAAATTTTATTTTAACCACTTTAAATTAATATTTGAATTGTTCAAATATTTAATTTGAAAAAGTTGATTAAAATAAAATTCCCATTTAATTAGAGATTTTGGCTATATCATTTTATCATGATACAATTAATTTAATTAATTATTTATTCTAATATTGTTGTAAAATTTGAAATTTTCAAACTTGTAAGACAATCTCCTCCTCGTGTGATGGAGAGGAGCATGCCCAAAATGAGGGGAATTGATTCCCTCTTAATTATCCTAATTATCTTAGTGAATAAAGGATTAGAAATTAAAAGAGTTTTAATTTCTTAAGTAACCTACATTCACTAGGAGTCTAACTAAGTCAAACGAATTTAGCTCACATGTTTTATTTAAAAGTTAAATAAAATATAACTTTATCAATTGAATAATATAATTATTAATTGATAAATTAATTTGATAATTTGATTATCTATTCTCCTTAGTAGGCATGTGGAATCCCTAAGTTTTAAGGAAGGATATTTTTGAATTCAAAGAAATGACCTAGGGTTAGGTTAGTATAAATATAACCTAACCCCTCTCTCTTTGTGGTTGAAAAAATTAGAGAGAAAACACCTTGAGAGTGCCTCAAGTTTTTGAGAGAAAAACACTAAGAGCAAAAGTGAGTTTGGTTTGAGTGTCTTCATAGAATTCTACACGCCATACTTGAAGAGAAATGGAAGGCTTTCTAATTTACTTTGGAAGTTATCAATTCTTTTCTTTCATCTTTTGTTTTATTCCAATCACTAAGCCTATTCACAGTAAGTTTTGTGGATTGGTACTTCCCAAATAATAGGGGTCAATGCGCTTAGCTAGGAAATATATTACAAGAATAAAGTGATTACAAGAGGTATGTAAAATTCTTATTTATTTTACTTCTCTTTCTAACAGTGAGTTATTTACCTATGTGTTTTGTTTCTAGCTGTTTACTAGCTTGATTGTTTTTAAAAATTTTAAAAACAGTGAACACTTAGGACAAACAAATAGATCCAACAGCGTCGTCTTCCTCATTTCCCTCTCCTTTACTCTGATCTCCCTCTCGCCCTACCCCTCATCATCCTCCTCTTTTATTCAGCCACCAACTTCCCTTCTTTCTTCACCATCATCGGTCACTAGTCGAGAAGACACAGACCACGTCGCCACAGTTCCATCAGCGTCACACCTTCACCTCGTCGTCACCATCATCAAGCGTCACTGGTCACTACATCTTTCTCGCAGACATTACAATCGTGAAGGGGGAGGACTTCTTTTATTGTTATTGTTATTGTTATTTTATTTGTTTTATTTTATTTTTTTCTGTTTTGTTACCTTGCAATATGTTTAGAACTTTGTTTTTGGATTCATTGGTTTGAATTTGATGATGATGAGTGGCTAAACATATTGTGGGAGTTTAGCTTAGCTAAATGACTATTTGAATATTTTGGTGAATTCTTTTTAATGCAAGTTTGAGATTATTTCTTGTTCATTATTCTTTACACCTTTAATTATGAA
This sequence comes from Ceratonia siliqua, assembly GCA_034509205.1. Taxonomy (NCBI): domain Eukaryota; kingdom Viridiplantae; phylum Streptophyta; class Magnoliopsida; order Fabales; family Fabaceae; genus Ceratonia; species Ceratonia siliqua. The sequence goes on along the minus strand of JASKGM010032043.1, from coordinate 13,376 downwards.
TTGTGGACTAGGCATCTACTATTTGTGATTGAATTTAAAATTTGATAATTAGGTGTTAGAAACATCATCTTCACCTAATCAATCTCTCTTAAACAAGAAATTAAATTAAATTCATTGAGTTGATTTGATTTAAATGGTTGTGTGTTTAATTAATCCAATTGACTAAGTAATGACCTATATCAAGGAAATTCACTAGTTAATTGTAAGTGAGAATAAACCATGATTATTGGAATTTTCTAGCTTTAGCGGGAAAACCAATCATCTCAACTTAGGAATAATTGTTTAATTCACCTAATATTTCAATACATGATTGGTTAGTTAGTTAAACCCCCATTAGTGTTTATAGGATTTAATACATCTCAATTAATTTTTGCATTCATCTAGTTAGCTATTTGGTTATTTTATTTGAATTATTTTCAGTGTCAATTTGATTAGAGTCTTTAGGATTTTTTTTATCTGTTTTGTTTTATTTTTATTGCTTGTTAAATATATTATTTAAAGAAAACAAGTAAGAGTTTAAACCACTGCAATTCTATGAGAGATCAATATCGAGGTAAATTTATCATTACACTATTAGTGATTTATTCAGGTGCGAGCATATTAAAATTTGCACATCACATGCTTGATCTCAAAGTTGTTTGTAGGGATAATTGGCTTTTTGATGCTTCGGTGCTTTTGTTGGAGTTACAAAATCCGTAAGCACCCTTCTCTTTTAAGCTTCTCCATTTGCCATGACAATAGAGGCTTCAGAATCAGATGCCACTTTCAAAGCTGGGATTGCTTACTTCCAATTTTCTCAGTCTATGTGTTTGGAAGTCCTTTCAATTTTATAAACAAGTTGAAGTACAACCTTATCCCGATGCTTCAAGCACTATAGAAGAACAAGAATAATTTTGCCTTAGGGAGCTTCCTAAGTTAACGCAAAAGGTAAGAAAATAAGAGAAAATTTTAAAATAAAATAAAATAAATCCTAATGTAAAATTAATTTAATGGTTGATTGATATTAATTTTCAATCCCAACAACGCAAAAAACTTATTGTGTAAAAATCTTCACCTGCACGAATCATTCTACGTAGTAAAAGGATTCTTAGGACTCCAATATGTTACCATGAGGATTGAAATTAATTACCAATCATGTGTCAACTTTAAATTTATTTGGAAATTCAATTAATTGAGAAGAATAAATAAAAACGCAATTTGGACTAAATAAACAATGCAAATTCAAGAATAGTATATCCTAGGGTTTCTGATTTGTCACCTATAATTAATCCGCTTAATCCCTTTAGTTGTTAAATATTCATGTTAATTAACTTTGTTGAAAGATCATATTCCTGAATTTATCCAATGCCCCCTGCTTTTGAAACTATACCTAATTAACAATTTATCGCTTACGCATATAAATTTAATTACATAAGCAAGCATTATTTAGTTCTACGCAATTCATGCAACAACCTCTCAACATGCATTCAAACTAGGGTGTTTATTTCTAGAAGCTATATTCACATATCACCTCCAGTATCAAATATGAACAATAATATATCTAATTTGTGATCATACAACTAGAAGTATTAAGAATGGACATAAACACTCAACCAAGATTAAAGAAACATAAACAAATTAACTAAAGGGAACCAAGATTCATGACTAAGGGTCCATCTTGACCCTAGAAAGGAAAATTATAACATTCTTTAAGCTAGCCTTCTTTCTCCTCTTATTTGCTCCAAGAATTGTCTTTTAATTATGTAGCCTAGGTTCTATTTATACATAACACTATCAAAATAGGGGGCCGAGCTAAGCCAAATCCTCCTCAAGCCACAAGAAAAACAGGTTAAGTCAGGCTAGACATTTTTTTGTTGGACCTCTATTTGGAAGCCATAGCCTGGCCATTCAGGACTTTAAGGCCTAAGTGGGTTCAAACAGGTCTAAAAAGGCATATATAAGAAAATTAACAAAAAATGATAAAATATACAAAAACTAATTACAACAGTTAAAAAAATATATTCTAAATTATTCAAAATAAGTATATACAAACAAAAATAAATTATTAATAATAAACAACTAGTGTAAATTAAATAATAATAATATTATAAAATTATCTTAACTCAACATTATAAATTAAAACATCTAGCAAGCATTATATTCAATAATGATATTTGAATATATTTTAAATGTTGTATTCATTTGATATTTTAGATCATCTTCATCTATCATAAAAAAATAATATTTTTAATATTATAACACATTCATATGTTATTTAGGATAAAAAAATAAAAAATTATTAAAAAAATAAAAACTCAGGTTAAGTCTTTATAAGTTTGCTTAAATTCAAACCTTAATTTTCAAAATTCTAATCTTCCACGGGCCAACTCAAAATTGACGGTGCTATAGAGCTTTTGCTTGAATCAAGGGAACTAGTTAGAGTTTGCTACTAGCCCTTGAATGACGGGGCTCCAACTCTCGCAGCTTGAAGTGAACATCAGTTTTAATAAGAAAACGCGCGAATTGGACTTTGGTCAAAACTGTAAAGTTGTAGCACCGTATCTTAGTTTTTCAAGGCCTCTTGAATCACTTCGTTTCAAGCTCTGTAGCCCAACTTCTGCTCGTTTTACCTCACTAAGGTCCAGTAGGCCTGTTATCACGTTTTCTTTACTTATTGGCTTGAACTCTAGGCCCACAAACTCCTATAAAATATCATTAAACGTTATTAAATCATAAAACAACAGTAAATACATATTATTTAACATAAGAATGGATTAACAATATAAAAATAATATATATAAATTAGGCTCATTAATGTAATTTTTGTTTTTCGTACTTATTGTGAGAGATATCTTACAAGCATAAAAGGAAAAATTATTATATAAAAGTTTAAGATGATAGATACTTAATTAAGTTATTATAGTTATGTTTTATTTAATATATATTCTTGTTAATTTTAAATTACTATATATTCTCTAAGATAAACATATTCATCAAAAGTAGATTGGGCTGTTGTTTAATTGTATTGGACAATTATTTGATAGCATAAAATTAGCAAACTATCGATACAAAAATTTATCATGATAAGAATTAATTTGTAATCAGTAGGAAAGGAAATAACGAAATGGATATATCCAACAACGTTAATTTCCTCAACGTAAATTAAATTTGAAATGTGTCTTACAAGTCATTAAGTGTGGTATAGTGGTAAGGAGTTTTAGTAGTTTAAGAAGAAGCCATGGTTTCGAACCTTTCTCATACCAAAACATATAAGATATCTTATTAATTATTCAAATTCCTTATCATTAAATCACATTTTATGACTTAACTATGCTTAAAATTTTTCTTAATTGACACGCCTAGTATAATTTGTTATTCACAATCTCATGAAATAATAATCCAAAAGAATTGTCAATTGGTCTTATAAATTATAAAAATTAACTATCTATTTGATAAGTTCAGTCATGTGCTTATGCAACAACTTCTAACTCTCATACTATGTATATTACTATACAAGTAGCAATGAGAAAGAAGATAATACTTCTATAGCAGTTTTTTTTGGAGGGTCGAACTACCAATCTTTCTACATAAATCCCCACCCTCCCAACCACTAAGCTAGCCTCAAGTGGCACTTTTATGGCATTTAACTCTTAAGTTGTGGAATACTTTATTAAGATGACAAATTTATAGATGTAAATAAAATAAATTTTCTCTTTCTTGTCTCTTCATAATGAGTTAGTTTTTTTTAGGCTTAATCGTCCTTATGGGTCCCTACATTTTTATTTTTCACTTGAGTACTTATACTTCCATTCCATTTCAAAGTTAGTCCCTATAGTTAACATTTATTATATTATGGTTAAAAATTTGATGATTGTGATCACGAAGCTAATGTGTGTCATCTACTGGGTATGTCAGGTCATCGCCACGTAGTTTTCAATAGAGTCCTTACACTTTCTCTTGTTTTCAATTTAGTCCATACTCAATCTGGTTTTAAGGTTTACGGTTATTGTTTAGGATTTAAGATTTATTATTTAGGGTTTAAAGTTTAATATTTAGGGTTTATAGTTTACAATTTAGTGTTTAAGGTTTAGTACTTAGGGCTTAGTGTTTAGGGTTTAGGATTAAGGATTATTGTTATGGTTAGATTTTAGGGTCTAGTGCTTAGAGTTTAGGGATTCGGTTTAATGTTTAGGTTTTAGAGTTGGGGGTAGGGCTAGGGTTAGGTTTAAGGTTAGTGTTTAGGATTTAGAATCTAGTGTTTAGGCCTTTTGTGCTATGGATTTATTATTTAGGGTTTAGGGTTTTAATGCATAAGGTGGATTACTATTTAATATTTAAGGTTTAAGGTTAGGGTTTGGAATTTAGGGTTTAAACTATAAAGACTAAATTGACAACAAACGAAAGTATAGGAACTAGATTGAAAACCACAAGACGATAATTAGGCATACCTAGCAAATGACATGTAAGTTCTATTATATCCCAGTCAACAAATTTTTAACGATGCTTTAACAAATGTTAAGGGTAAGGACTAACTTGAAAATAGAATGAAAGTATAAGGATATTGTTAAAAAAAAGAAACACAAACTATATAAATCCACTTAAAAAGTTCATGAAATTATAGGGACTAAAAACATAATAAAGCCTTCTTTTTATATATTAATTCTTAAACATTATACCATGTAAACAGTGGATAAACTTCCCAATTCTTTAGTACACAACTAACATGATACCCTGGATCAAATTCTTAATTCTTAACCACAAAACTTTAGTATTATATTAAGAATGAAAGGAGTCATTCCAAAAATAATAAATTCGAGAATAAATATTATTCAACACTTTTTTCCCTTTCAAATCAATCAAGAGAATAATTTATTGCTTCCATATGCCTTTCTCTACATTGTTTATCTTTTTTCAATCAGAGTCACTAAGGCAACCTCAATAGATAGATCTAGACATTCTTACCCTCGTAACTAGGAGAACGATCATTCTCCACCTCTAAAGTGAGGGAGAATGTTAAAAAATAATAAATTCGAGAATAAATATTATTCAACACTTTTTCCCTTTCAAATCAATCAAGAGAATAATTTATTGCTTCCCTATGCCTTTCTCTACATTGTTTATCTTTTTTCTATCAGAGTCACTAAGGCAACCTCAATAGATAGATCTAGATACTCTTACCCTCGTAACTAGGAGAACGATCAGTCTCCACCTCTAAAGTGAGGGGGAATGTTAAAAAATCTCACATATGAAGAGTAAGAATACTAAATGTGAAATATAAATCTTGACAATCCCCTCCCTTACAAGCTTATTTTGTGAGAAAGAATTAGGTTATAGCCTAAATCTAATATAGTATTAGAGTCACTGGACAACCCCAATAGATGAATCCAGGCACTCCTACCCCTCTAATTGGAAGAACGATCATTCACCACCTCCAAAGTGAGGAGAAATGTTAGAAAGTCCCATTGTAGGAGTAGGAAGATTAAATGTCAAACATAAGTCTTGACAATCCTCTCGTCCCAAGCTAGTTTGGTGAGAAGAAGTTATGTCATGACCTAAATCTAACATTTTCCAATCGAACCTAATTTCAACTAATCTTAGACCATAAAGCTAAGGAATTGATTTCAAAATAACTATTTTTTCTGATTTATGAATACGATATGATAGGATTCAATTTCCTTTCCAGAATAACTAATCGTTTAGCTACTACAAATTTATATTCACTTTTTAATCATTAAATAGAAATCATATTTTAACACTATTAGAGATATTAATAAAACCAATTTTAGACAATATCACCTAATAAATTAAGCTTTTAGGATACATTTGTCATTTATTTGATATTTCAGCCTCTATGATTAAGTGATTTCACAAAATATGGTATGAAAGTCTCTATGACCAAATAATCTCACAAAATATTCTGGTCATATACTTTTTCCATGTTCTAAGTTCAACAGAAAAACGTACTGAAGATATTAATAAAATTAATTTTGATCCTTAACATAACAAAGCTGCAAGCATTATATGAAGCTTTGTCAATTGAAAATTCAGTTATATTTGTATATAAAGGGAAATGCACCTTACATTATATCAAGCAAAATAAGTTCAAGAAAAATTCAGTTATATATATATACTAATCATGGCATTGTCGCTTGTTTTCTAGCAAAAGTTGTGACTTCTTCATTTAGTGTGTTCAAGTATGAATTTGGAGTATGCTTTTGATTAGGTTAGCAATTTTAATAAAATGTCATTATATGCATTTGAAAATTCTTAGAGTGAATTCAGCTCAGAAGGAGTCAATTGGTCATCAATCTTTTGCTTTAAAGCACTTCGTCAAATCCTATGTTTGGTAGTCAAGAAAATTGCGTAGAAAAGAGGGGACAAACGAAGGCTATAGACTAGCAAATTGGTCAACTGCTTCCTAAATCTTGGGTACAATATTCAAACCTAATATTCTTGTCCTATTTCTTCAAAAGTTTGTGAACTAGCTAGGTAATTGGTCAACTGCTTCTTAATATCTCTTGTTTTATATTTTAACATATTTTGCGTATCTGTTTGTTCATTAGAATGGAAATTTGATGTAAAAAAAAATTGATTTTCTAATAAATATTTGTAGCTAATTAATATTTTATTGTGATGACAACAAGATGTTTGATTACCAAGAAACAAAATTTCGTTTTGTTTCCACTGAAACGCACTGAATTTTTCGGTTTCTATGAAGAAAGAAACAAAACACCATTCCAAAACCAAAATTCCATCGTTTACATGGGAACATCACTTATTAAGTGAATTTCAATGAAAAGATAGAAAAAAAATGGAAATTTCCACCCAAATATACGAAATTTTGTTGGAGATCGACTTAGCTTGGGGGACTGGACAAAGAAGAAACTGAGTTCAACAAGTTGATGATCATGAACAAAAGCCAGAATTTGCTTAATTGTTGATCAGATTCAGAACGCCATTTCCTTCTTCAAATGATAGCTTCCCTCTATTTGCGGCCTTTACCATTTCTAGAGACCAGAGCTTCTTCCATGGTTTCTGAGAAGAGAGGAAAGAGGGGAGAAAAATAGGAATATATTTTTTTCTTATTTTCATTTGTGTTAGTCTATTAGAAGCTTCTAGAGAAAGTTTTTTTTTTCTTTTCATTTTTATGATTCCTCCCTACCACTTTCTTGGCCTTGTCATAGCCTCCATGGCACCAATTGGTGGCATTTTACCTTTTTACAACATATTTTGTAATTTAACAAATAAACCAAAATGGAAATATGACCATATGGGGTCATCCTTCTTGTTACATCCCAATAAATAAAAGAAAATTCCTCCAAGGCATTAATATGGCCAAATAAATTATTAAAGCAAAATAGGCATGTCATAAGCATTCATCCATACAATCAAACATTGTACATGAATTTCTAAGTGCCAACCATGCAACGTACACACACATAGCCGTGAACCAAGCTCTGAAACCAATTGTTGGATCTAGTTGTTATCCCTAGGTGTTTACGGTACAAGCATGATTTTTAAATTGTTTTAAAAAACATTGCATAATTGAAAACCGGCAGAAACAAAACACCAAGCAAACAACTCAAGGCTAGAGAGAGAAGTAAAATAGATAGGAATTTTACATACCTCTTGTAGTCACTTTAATCTTGCAAGTTACTTCCTTACCAAGTGCACTTATTGCCTATTTTTTGGAAAGCACTAATCCATGTAACCTATAGTGAATAAGTTTAGTGATTGGAATATAACAAAAGGTGAAAAAAAAAAACAATTGAAAACTTTCAAAATTAAACTAGAGAGCCTTCCCCTTGGTTCAAGTAAGGCTTGTAGCTTTAACTTAATTGACACTCCAATAACCTTCCACACAACCTTACAGCTCCTCCAATAAGAATATCTCTCAGCCATACAAAGAAGAAGAGAAGAAATTGTGTTTTCACTCTTGGCCAAGGATTTTTTTTCACTCTCTAAGCTCTCAAAATTTTCCCTCTTCTCTAAAGTAGACGGCTAGGCTTTCTAGGGTGAAAAGAGGTTTAATTTATATATAAACCTCGGTTACATAAGTGAATTTAAAAATAACAATCCCTTAAATCAAGGGAACCACACGCCTACCATGAGAGGAATAGATAATCAAATTATCTAATTAATTTATCAATTAAAAATTGTATTATTTAATTGAAGTCGTATTTTATTTAATACAAATAAATCATGTGAAGCTTTCTAATTGGTTATGCTTGAATAAAAATTCAAATGAATGAATTTTATTTTATTAAATTTCCTTTTACTTAGTTAGTCTCTTAGTGAAAGTAGGTTTCCTTGAAAATTAAAACTCTTTTAATTTCAAACCTTTATTCACTTCAGTTAGTTAGGATAATTAGGAAGATATAAGGTTGAACATTTCAAACCATTCACTCCCTACTTGGCTATCCACTTCTCCATCTCACGGAGATTTAGTGTGCTTCCCTTAAGTTTGAACATTTCAAATTTTAGCTATTAGGATTAATTTAATCAAATTTTTTCCTAATAAAAGTGTTAGCCAAAATTTCTAATTAAATGAGGATTTAATTTTATTTTTATCAACTTCTTGAAATTAATTAATTTGAACATTTCAAATATTAATCTAAAGTAGTCTAATAAAAATAATTACTTAAGATAAAGGTTGTTTAGATTAAGACAACTATTGTCTTAATTAAAACAACATTTGTCTTAAAATTATATTATCTAATTAAAACAATACTTGTTTAATTTAAACAACTAATGTTTGACTTATTTTTATCTCTTTAGTGACAAAAATATTTCTCACATTTCACCAAAGACTCATGATTGCACTCTTGAATATTCCTAAAATTATGAGAAGTCATTGTTGAACATTGATTTGTCCAATTTGCAAACTTAGTGTTTGTGAACTCTCATAGTCATTCATTGACACAAGGTAAAATTATCGTTTTACCCCTTATGTCAATTTTGTCCTCTGGTCAAAGATTTCATCCGATAAATGACCAGATAATCTTTTAGAACTTTTCTAAAATCATCTAAAAATGATGAGTAGCTAATTCATCATTTCACTAGGATCAGATATGTCACTTGTCTTCTTGAAATCTCAATAAGTGATGTAATGTTTCAAACTCCATTTCATATATTTATGTTCCCAGATATTCACTCCAACAATGATCCCAACATTTAAAGTATTCACCAATGTCACGCAATGGTCGTACCCATAGTATTTCAAAGATTACAATAGTCATAAACACGAGTCCATAATCCATTAAGATTTTGGTTCTGCCACTAGTAAATGCAATATGTTTGAGTTCAGGTTGAAAGTAACGGTATTAACTGTAACTTGATATCTCACTTGATTCTAATTCTTTTAATATTGTAATTACCTAAAGTCTACTACTTCAATGATTTGAGATTCATCATTCCCTTAGAAAAAAATATCATTCTTTCTATAGCAGTAATCCGAACCCTACAATATTAATTGAATAGAGTAACTGACTCTATTCAGTGACTATGAATATTATTTTAGATTCATCCAAAGATACATATCTATTTTAGCATAACCCTTATACAAATGTATCTTGGTTTATTAAAATCTAGGAACCTTAATAGCTAGAAAATAAAGCTTAAATAAATAAAAACTTTATTTATTAATATTAAAATATATTTACATCAAATTGAGGAATACAACTTGCTTGCTAGGGCAACCTATCCCCAACACCACCATGGAAGCAGATTATGTTGCAGCTTATGAAACTTCAAAGGAAGCTATTTGGCTGTGCAAGCTTCTTATGGACCTTGAGGTGGTTCTAGATGTGAATAAACTATCACTCTCTATTGTGAGACAAGATTTTTGGTACTATGGGTGCACTCAACTAATTGCGCCTATATCTCAAAGTGGGGGGAGGGCCCCATTCTTATGAGGTGGAGTTGAGTGTGCTTGTAGTACCATAATTTTTGCCCTCCTGTGATAATAGTGGAGATGTGGCTAATTCAAAAGAACTGCATAATCACATAGCAACTAAACACAATGAGACAAAGTAACTTCTCATATGCGAGATTGTACAGCGTGGGGACTAGAGGTGAGGGATATGTCACACTTGCTTTAGGGCAAATGAGAGATTGTTAGGATTATGATACCCTAGAAAGAAGTTTATTCCCAAATAATGTAATGATTTATACATTTTAATTATTAAATAAAGAGTTTATATATATAAGTTTTGTATTCTGGTTATTAAGGTACCAAGTTTTTAAGTAAACCAAGAAACATTTGCATAAAAGTTATGCTAGGGAGATATGTATCTTTGGAAGAATCAAAAATAATATTCATAGTCATTGAATAGAACTAATCACTCTATTCAATGAATACTATAGTGTCCAGATTGACTCCATTCATTACCAAAAAAATGCAGCTTATCTTATGGAAAAAATCAGTGAGAACAGCTTCAAAATTTCAAGAAATGTCATTTCTCATAGAAATTCTCACAGATTCTTGACCGTTAATATTTTGTCATGTTATTGTTAGCCTTTCTCATGAAAAAACATCAACGACAAAATTTCTCACACAATATCCGTGACAAATGTGTAGTCCGTCAGAAAAAATAGAACAACTCGTGAGAAAATATCACGATATTTTGATTGTAATTCTCACAGATACATGTTCGTTTCAAATTATCATGGACTGTCATCTGTGATAATAACAGAGACAAAAAGGGGAGTAAATAACAAAAAAAGGTTTTAAAATATTCTCACGAATATTATTTGTAAAAAACACCATGATAAATACAAAAAAAAATTATTTTAATTACATTCTTTTGTTTAATTTTTTTCTTATACATTAACCTGTCATATTCAAAAAATAATTTAAATGTACAACATAACAAAACATATCCAATCAATATCAATATAATGTTAATTTCATTAAAATAATGTTTATAACTTAAATAAAATGAAATGTAATGTAACAAAATACATCAAAGATCCTGATCACCATCTGACTCACTATCATCATCAGTGGCATTAAAAGTGGGATCAGCGAGAGTTGGGGAATGGGGAGGGGTAGGGACAAAAGCATATTCAAGCATGCCACAGACTACCTGCATCATCCACTGTTACTGTTGATCGACGATATGTTAAAGCTTCTTCACTTGCTTACTCCAAATTCTGGGAAGGCTGGGGATCTTGGCTAGCGCCGTGGTGGCTAGCTCGATTGAGCCTTTTCGACCATGACAGCCATATAGTACATCCCATAAATTCATCCCTTCTTGTTCATCCCACCAATAGCATCCATCCACAGATGGGTGTTGAAGTGTCCGAAGTCTGGGTTCTGTACTATTCATAAGATTTCCAAATGAATTAAATCATAATTATTTGGATGTTAATTCAAACATAAATATAGAAAAACCAATAATATTTAGGTTGAATAAAATAAAATAAACTTAACTTATGTAAGTGTTTTTAGCACGAGGATGCACCATGCCCTTGAAGTCATTGTGCTGCAATAGAAGAAATACCTCAGCAACATCAGGAGTACTCTTAAACTCTTTTTCCTACAAGCAAATAATGAAACTGTTATAATAGTGAAAAATTAGTAAAAAAAACTTAACTAAGGTTGTAGGTTAATAAAAATTAACCATCCTCATCTTATGCTGGATGACGGATCAAGATCTGCCTTGATTGCAAGAGGCACCTGGATCCTTTGGCCAGTTCATCTTGTTCCAATTCGTGATAGCCTTAAACATTAGGGTCCCCCAGTCTCCCATAGTTGCTCTTTGATATCCTTGCACTTGGCTACCCAATTACGACGGACATTGACATCGAACTCGAGTTTCCAAATATACTTTACCTGTGTCAAAAACAATTTACTTAGAGACAGTAATCATGAAAAAAAGTTTATTGAAGGCAAACTATGCATGTTTGATTAATACCTTAAATTGGTTGAACCAGTGGTCTTTCACATCTCGGGGAACCTACTTGAAGTAACTCCACCCACCATGAAAATGGGATTTATAGATAGCTCCAATATTATTCATGGTGTCCATGGCCGAATCAAATATGCAAAAACAAAAATTTAACTTCATTATAGGGATTGTTAGGCAAACACTTACCGAGCATGTTGAGTAGTGTACTTATGTTTTTTAATATGAATCTATCCACATGCACCTGTCGAGGGATCTTGTGCTGAGCAAGGGATAAGAAGGTGAGATGTGGGAACTCGGCTAGGAGGAACCCACATCACTGAATGTTAATGGAAGTGGTGTCATTGCAGCTACGATTAGTGTGCCAGATCTGGATCTAACACATACTATATATAGCGTTAATGTAAATGGCGGGCCTGACAACTAGGGTAAGCCTGGGTTAGGAATATAACCAACCCCAACCTCAACATGGGAAGGTTAAGCAACAACCTTCTCCTTGCCCTTCCTACTATAGTGGCCAAATCCATGTCCACCACCTGCCATGGACTCTCCTACAAAGAAGATGGAGTTAAAGCTATGGCATAGAAATGAATTTGGTAATATCTCACAGAAATGAAAAAATATATATATATATATATATATATATATATATATATCCTAAAATAAATGCTACATGCTTAACATAAATTCAATTCTAAATTTTTTTATTCATGAATTTTGACTTTAGCATAAGTGCGTAACATTTAACCTAAGTTTCAAATAATACTGGTAATCTTCCAATAAACATATAAAAGTATCTCTAGTGCACATTTTATAGATCACATAATGCTCACAATTGTCAACGAAATATTTAAAAAGCATAACCACCAACCCTAAGACAGCTCTTAGGCATAAAAGAACAAGAGTACTAACCTTGATATGATATGAAAAGAAAGTTAATTAGAATATGTAGTGGCAAGATGCAACTGACTCCCAACCTAGAAAATGAAGAAAACACATCCTAAAATAAATGTTACATGATTATTGGTAGCTATCCCCATTATGCTTATAACTGTGTACAATTGTGCTTATAACTACGTACAATTGTGCTTAGAACTGTGTACAATCTAGAAGTATTACAAAAAACTTGAGAAACATTGGTGTTCTAAAGAAGGAAAAATGAAAGTGATATCAAAGCATAAGACAAAGCCTAATCCTTTGAAGCACTACTTAATCAGATGAATTAATTCAAAAATCATTTTTTAAGTGCTAATATAGCTTTTAAGGTTAAATGAATCAACTTCTGTTGATCTTTACAGACTTGATTATTAACCACTCCCAAACCTTTGCTGTACAAAATGATCTCATGCTTTAACTTTAAGTGAAATGAGATTATTGAGGGCAACAGAGATATGATATATATATATATATATGTGTGTGTGTGTGTGTGTGTGTGTGTACGCATGCATTCTTTTTCTAGTTGCTTTTTGAAGATGGAGATCTAGCTGA
>JASKGM010032022.1:686-25308 GCA_034509205.1 Ceratonia siliqua | reverse complement strand
CTTAGTGGTAACATTAAATGCTTTTTTTTATTCTTGATTCTTGAGATAACGAAAAATTCATAGATATTAAAATTTGTAAGATACTTGTATCGTGAAAACTTTTGCAAAATTATGGACTTCAATTTCTTACTCAAAACCCATCCTAACACCTTATATAAAATATATTTGGATTTTTTTCTGATTTGTCATAAATCCTCGCAAAGGAATAGTGTTAGATATATAGTATAATATTTATAGAGAGTATATTATAATTTTCATCCTTAAAATATTCTTAAATTTGTAATTTGATCTTTCATTAATTTTTTTTCAATTTGATTCTATAATATGTATTTTTATTTTTTAAAAGACAATTAAAAAAATGTTCAAATAGATATTTTAAAGCCAAAATTATATATTGAAGAACCAACTTAAAAAATATTGAAAAACCAAATTAAAAATTTGAAAACTTTTATCAATAATTGACTCTATTTACATAATATCTGACAGTGCTAGTCTGCATGAAACAACCACTTATCACCACATATATTTCTAAATCTCGTGGAGGAATGTCCACTTCACTTAGGAATGTATCTAGCCAAAGTACAGCCCAATGAGGTTTCGCAATTTCTTGAATTGTGAGATATACAGCTTAGGCGGTTGTGGGATCTTATCGGAGATGTAGGGGTCCTTGAAATAATTTACGTGATGGGTGAGGTCTATCGTAGCCTCAGTTAGGCAGTACAGTGTATCATCATCAACTAAGACAGCGTTAGGATCAAGCACTACTATTGAGCAGCTTTTAGCTAAGGCCTAATCTTATTTCCTCAAGGCACGAGTTTATGAGGAATTGCACCATACATTGATGTCATGGGTCGGACGGTTAGTCCACAGCTAATTACGTTATCTCGAATCAAAGGGTAGTGCTGACAAATAATGCCAACTGCAGATAGTATTATCAATCCTATGTACATATCTATACAAAAGGTAATAGATGAGCAATTAATTGGTGTGCCATTTATAGTATATATGCAGATGGAAGAGAATTTTGTTTTGTGCAGCTACCTTTTGATTTGAGAATTGAGATCATTCTTAAAGCTTATATGTAGCACTCCGATTGATCTGTTACTTTCAGTTTCAGCTACTAGTTTTTTGTTTGTTTTCTCTTTCTGCTCACTAAAGAAAAGTTTCTAAAAGATCTTGTTACAGAAATTGAAAAGAAAAGTTTCTATTTCATGTTCATGAACGGCACCACGATTTCATGTATTTTTTTACTTGAGTAATGAGCACAAGCTTCATTTACTAACATTATTGATTTTTTTTTTCTATACAAATGGTGGCACTGTGGTTTAGGTTTAAGACCTTCTACAAACTACTCAACTCCCTCCTTACTAGATCATGCTTAATAGCTTAAATAGGTTGGATAGTATATAGAAAAATTCTCAGATAAACATGATTTATAATTTTTTTATATTAAATCAATCATGAATAAATACATAAATATATGTCAAAAATAAGTCTTTGTGAGTTTTATCTTCTAACATGCTTATGTTTTTGTTCATGATTAGTATGATTTATACATATTTTAAAAATTATTTATTTAAAAAAATTAGTATATATAACAAATTGTCTTTTTTTTTATTATACAAAAGCACAATACACTGAACAATAAAAGACTTATGAAGTAGGAACTCCACGTTATTCTCTTTTCCAGAATAAAGAGAGTCACCTCCCCTACCGCCACAAAATTGTGGCTGTAGGGGAGTTTTAAATTTTTTTTAAAAGTTTATTTTAATATATTTTTTTAATGTTTTTAATTTTATAAAATTAATTAATTATATATTTATATGATGTATTTTTATTAGAATTTTTTGATATATTTTTATATATTTTTTAAAATTTTTTATGTTATAAATAAATAGTAAAAAAAATTATGGATAAATAGTAAAAGGAATGTAAAAAAATTCAAGAAAAAATTTAAAAACATCTTAAAAAATTTTTAAAAAAATACATAAGATAAAAAAAAGTTAATTAATTTTAAAAAGTAAAAAAAATTAAAAAAAATATAAAAAAAAAAGTAAAAAAAAAAAAGGGAGGGGCTGTAGGATAGCCCCTCCCCAGAATAATATATAGCACACATGGGAGTAGGGATGGAACTATATACATCAAGTTAGGGTAGTCATCCCTAAAAATTTTTTTTATCATATATATATATAAATACATATATACATACATATAACATAATTATCAAAAAATGTTATTCATACACTCTATTCTTTACATCATCCTCACACCATTATGTGAATAAGAGAGAAGAAAGAGAAAAAATGAAGATGATGTGATTGTAAGTCAATATATTTAGTATTATAAAAGTAATAGTGTAAGGAAGGTGTAGAAAATAGAGTTAACGAATAACAAAAAAGAAACTTGCATAAGGTATATAGTGTGAAAATGTACATCGTATTGTACTATATATTATATTTGGTGTGATATTTTATGTAAGAAGATAAAGTATTGTGTTTCATTTAATGAAAGAATTGAGAGACAACCAACATGATATCTAAGATATCAAAACAATGTTTAAAGACTTGGCTTGATTACATAGGGTTTGGATTCCATATGACATGATGAGTTTAATTATATCGTAGTTGTTTGTTTATATAAAGACAGTCACTATTTGACATATTTTTTTAAATTTTTTTTAAAAAATACATTTAAAACAATATATATAACTGTCTGATTTCGGACGACTGGCGATAATGTACTTAAACAAGATGGTCATAACCAAATTTTTTTTTGATTACATGCACCTTAACCGTACATAGCGCACAATTATTTGCCTTTCTTTTATAACCCATGTCCTTTCTAAAAAAAAATTAAAGCCTCGTCCAACCACCTCGTTTATAATTGATCAGGGCGTGCGTTGATCATTCCTCTAATTAAATTAAAAAGAATTAAAAAGAATCAAAAGCTTTTTTTTTTTAGTTTTCTTACTATGTTTTTTGAATTATTTTTTGATTAATGTTTTATGTAAATTTTTTTAATACTTTTTAATTTTTTTTAATTCTTTTAACTTATTTCTTAAAATAAAAAATTTAAAAAAATAAAAAAAAAAACTTAAAATTTAAATTTAAAAAAATAAAAATACTACTACTGAGTATTACTATTGAGGAATAACATAGAAATAGCCTAAATTGAATTATCTTTTGATATATCCTTTTCTCCGGCCCCCTACTTGGTAGGAATTTGAATCTGGTTCTTTTAAAAGAATGTTTCAATTTTTAATCAAAGACATTTATTTATATTTAAATAATTATAATATTTGATTATATAATTAAAAAAATTATATGTAATTATTTAAAAATAAATAAACGATGACAATAAATTAAAAATAATTAAAAATAATTATAAAAAAAATTAGATCCATTTCGGGTAGCGAAGTGACAAACCACAAGGTCCAGTTCTTGTAGATTTTTGTACACATAAGTTATAACGGTGGTTATCTAATTAATTTGGTAGCTATATAATAATATTATGAGCATGTCATAACTTTTGGCTGATTTTTTCATCTTCAAGATTCAAACGTAGGCATACATATATACAAGGCCGTTCAAGAAAGTCGTCACTGTACATGTTGCTATTAGTACGAAACGTCCTCGCATTTGCATCACAGAGACTTCTCCTTATAATCATGAGGTACTGGAACTTTGAATAGAAAAGAAAAATCAAAGTGAAGGATACATGTTTGAATCTCTTAATCAAAATTCAATATTGGAGGATTTCTTCTGTATATGACACAAGCGTATAAGGGCATTATTATTTGACGGCTGAGTTTGTAAAAGCAGCCAGCATATACTTACATATATGGAAAAAACTCAGGTGTTATCACAATACCGTATTATTACTACTCGGATTGCGTTATATGATATATTTTTTATATTTTTAAATAAAAAATATTATATAACGCTATTCAAGTAATGATAATATAATACTATTATAGTATCATATATTTATTCTTACATTTATTTTGAAGATTAAAATAAAGAGCAACCTTTTTGGATATAATGGCAGCACAATAATTTATTTTTTTATTAAAAAAAATATTATGTTAGTTCAACAATTTATTGATTTAAATATAAAACAAATTTTGATTAAATTTTTTTTATAATATATGAAGCTTCATGACGCAACTACCACCACGCTCTCGTCATGTGAAAGCTAAGGAAGCAACAAAAGGTGCGTTCTGGCCGGCACAAGCTAAACTCAAAACACCAGCAACTTCCAATGAGTTGCAGCCAAGAATATCGGTATGCTCTGAGGCTTCAGGTCATGGTGATGAGATGCTGACGACGTTGTTCCTGAAGAAACCAATTAGACTCTTAAGTCTTAACCACTTATTTGCCGTCATCTAAGACCTAAAGTTAGAGCATTAAATACAGAAGATAATGCGTTGGCTCTTTCCATTGCTTCCATTACATGATCCAAAGTTGCCACAGACTTTTAAAGGAGCCATGCCAATGAGTCCTTAACTGCCTTAGTCCAAGATCATTCATGTTCAATGGATGATCACAAAGTAGCCAGCATGATTACTTAAAGTTGAAACGAAATTAAAGAACCAGTCAATATATCATACCATTTGAATATTAAAAGCCTAATAGTATTTTTACACCTTAGTTGTTGTTTTGATATTCTTAATTTTATCCTGAATAATATTGTCCCTTAATTTAATTTATAATTTTGGTCTCTTAATTAATTTTTCATCAATTTTTTAATAATTATTACTAACATAAATATAAAAAAAGTCACTGAATACAAAAAATTTACACATCACCAAAATTAAGAGTAAAATGTAGACATTCGAGGGAGAGAAGATGAAAATTTTGGAAGTGTTGATATGTGGTTCAATTTGATTTGAAGATTGAGAAGATAAAATTATTGGTGACGTTAAATTTTTGTCCAATTGCCTTTTTTATTATCCACGTCAAGAAACAATTTAAAAAGAGATAGCAAGTTAATTAATGAACCAAAATTGTAATTTTGATAAAATTAAAAGGATCATATTGTTCAGGATGAAATTAGAGGGATCAAAATTATAACTTTAACAAATTAAGAGGACAAAAAATACAATTAAATTATTATTAAAAAGAAAGATTCTTAGATAATATATGTCATATCTATTTTTTAATGAAGTTCATTTGCCTAAATATTTATATATTTATTTAATTTTTTAGACTAAAGCTAGGTAAAAAATTTTGTATTAGAAAGTTGCCAAACAAAGAATCGGTCATAGGTGATGAGTGCTCAATTGACAACTATTGTCCCATTACGCGCAAGAGAAGGCTTGTCAGTTCAATTTGCACACCCAGAATTGGCATTTTATTTTTATAATCTTCTATTTCAGCAATAAAACAGAGTAGTTCATTTAAATGTATTAAAATAAAAAAAAATAGTATAGTAATTGAATTAAAATATATTAAAAATGGTTTAATATGTTTATGTACATTACTTTTATTAATTTAAATTCATATATTTTATATAAATATTTAAAATTTCCTATAGAACATTAGAAATTGCAGCCAAGCGAGGAATCAGCCTTGGTCTCTGAGATCATATTGTGTACAAGAAAACTGCACATAGGAATAGGAAGCGTGAATTTACTGAAGAAGATTGTCGTTTTCTACTTTTAACTAACGTAAGCGTGATCTATCTTAAAAGAATTTTACAAAAGCTAATGCCAAAGGTTCATACTTCATCCGACTTGGTGCTTGTTTCAACGAGCATTTACTTTGACAAACTCTTGCGTTTCAATTACGTCATTAATGACCTGGCACTATTTCATATTTTTATTATTTTCATGATTGCCCCTTCGGCTGGGTTTAGACTCCAGGGTTATGCGCGTCTGGATCCCGTGCAGTCGGGATTTCGACTGCACGGCATCCAGTCGCGAGATCCGAGCCGTCCAATATTGATTGGACGGCTCGAATCTGATAGGATTAAAAAAAAATTTTTAAAATTTATGCCAAAAAAAATAAAATTTTTTTATTAGATCTGGACCGTCCAACACAAGTTGGACGGCCTAGATCTGACAGGATCCCATGCAGTCGGATCCCGACTGCACGGGATCCAGATCCAGGGTTATGCACATGCATGCAAAGTTGAATTGGATGCAGGTTCCCATCTCTTATCAGTTTCTCCAGATAAATTGATTATTTTGTTTTGTTTTACCCTCTAATTTCTTTTTTATTTAATAATTTCTCATACAAATTATATCAAAATATTTTCTTCAAATAGTTTTTATTTTATTTAACTTTTATATTACAAATATATACATTTACATCTTGTTTATGCTAATATGGACATGTTCGGATGTTTTTTAAAAATAATGATTTTTATAAAATGAGAAGTTGGTTCTGAAAAAAATATATATTTTAGTAAAATGAGAAGTTGTTTTGCGTGCGGATGTAGTAAATGAGAATGACTTTTGAATCAGAAAATGTGTTCGGCTACAAAACTGTAATAGAATTTTTAATTGATAAAATTACTAAAAAGAACATATACAGGGAATTTAAAATTAATTTTTAATGGATAAAAATTATATATTTAATTTAAAAATAATAAAATGAATATATACTTGATTAAAAATAATAGTTTTTAAAATAAAATAATAATTATGTAAAAAGAATCATAATAAAAAATAACTTAATAAAAGAAATAATATAATTATAGTAAAAAAAATACTTGATTAAATTTAAATTTTATAATTATATTAAAATTTAACTATGATATTATAAAAAAGATGTAATTATGATGAGCAGAGGGGCAAAATAGTTGGAAAAAATGAATCTACTTCTCCTTCTAGGAGAAGTTACAAAATAGGAATTTTACTTTAATCACAATTTCTCATTTTACTTCTCTTTCTCTTTCAAAAAAAAAAGAGATATGAACAGTTTAAAAAATTATAGAAGTCATTCTTTTCAAAAAAGAATACTTCTCTTCTCCTTAAAGGAGAATCGAACGCAGCCTATATATATATATATATATATTTGAAGGTTAAATCATCAAATGAAATTTATCATTATTATTCTTATATCACTTTTTAAATTCTTTTAGGGATTGTGAGTAATTAATTAATATTAATTAATGTTTATTAAGATAAAATTGTAATTTTTTTCCACCTCAATATCTATCATTGGTCTAACTGCACGGTTTTCAATTGAAAAATTTTGGCCGTCCAGCATTGATTGGACGGCCAGGATTTGTTCAAAATTTTTAAAAAAATTTTGTTTCGATATGCGTGCCATTTAAAAAAATTGAAAAAAATATATGGATAAATCTTGGCCATCCAGATCAATTTGGACGGCCAAGATTTGATTGAATCCCATGCAGTCGGATCCCAACTGCATAGGATCCGGATCCCTTGCTGCAAGCACATTTCAATCAAATACTGTTATTAGTAAATAACTCTGTACACGTTCATACAAATACAATTTCAAATCCTCTCATGATTGGGGATGAAACTAGGTTAGACAAATTAAGATAGTCATCCCAACAAAAAAAGTTCTTTTTAGGTTCTCATAATTAATAAGATTGAGATATCATGTAGTTACAATTACACAACATTATGTTAAATCGTGACCATTCAATACATTTTGAACAGTTGCGATTTAACTTTTTTTGTTTATGTTTTGTATGTATCTCAAAATAATTTCTTTTAATTCTTTTTCTTTATAATAGTAGCTGTCTAGCACGCGATTACTTGAACAAGATCCATTTCCCAATCAACAAGGAAAACAAAATGTTCAAAACATAAAGATGATTGTAGATGGTAAGGTAATGTGTAGAAGTGTTACTTTTGCCATTTCTTCGAGACTTCTCAGGTCCTGTTTGTTTAGACTTATTCTGATAATAAGTTACTTCTTTTTAAAAAATAATGCATTCTGATAAAGATATAATTGTTTGTTTAGACTTACAGAAAAATGACAAGTTAATGAAAATGGAGAAAATCTCCTATAAAAATAAGTTAAAAATTGTAACTTCTCCTAATAAAGAGAAAAATAAGAAGAGATAGAAAATTTCATCTCTAAAATTATTCACACTTATTCAAAAGTCATTCTCAATTATTGCATATAAACACAAAATAATTTCTCCTTAAAAAAAAGCCATTTCTTCTGCAAGAGAAGGAGAAAAAATATTTTTTGATAATTCTAAACAAACAAGCCCTTAGTGTGAAATTAGAAAGTGGGTTATATATGTTAGATCATTGGGATTAGGAACAATAATTCAACCTGTTTTGAGAGATAAAGTGGTGTCTACAATTGCAGACTGTAACACAGTTTTCTTTTCAAAGATGATTAAGATGTTGTTTGGATGAGTTTGTGTTTTTTAATAGTTATTTCAAATAAAAGTTTTAAATTCATAAAAAGTATATGTTTAACATTTGGATGTAATTATGTAAAAGTGATTTTATTAAAAAAAACAAATGTATTATGTTTGAATGTAAAAATAAAAAAATACTTTTGTATAGGTAAAATGACTGAAAATGACATATAAAAGTACTTTTTGAAGAATTTGTAAAATATTTTAGGAGTATATTTGTCTCAAAAGTTTTCTCACTCTTTCATTGGGACCTACATTTTTCAGAATTTACAAATCCCGAATTTTCAAAATAGCACTTGTTTGTTTTTTCTTATAAAAAAGCACTAAAACTTATAAACTACACCCAAATAGCTGATGACCTGCTTTTAGTTTTTTTTTTGTACCTAAAATAAGTTGTTTTTACTTAAAAAAAGCAGTACCCAAATAGCCTCTAATTTGAGTTTGGGTGCCACAGGAGTTCTTCACTTCCCGATCAACAAAATAGAACTGCTATACTAATAAAAATATTGATAAATTTAAAGAAAAAAATTATAAATAAATATATAAACATATTAGAGATATGATTTATTGAAATATATCTCTAACATATTATGTGTCTCTTTATAATTGATTTAATATAATTTTTTTTTGTTGACATATAAAATAATTGGATATGGTAATTTATAAGGGAGAAGAATTTTTCTCCAATTACCTAAGTTTAAAAAACCTAAAATTAATTTCTTAATTTAAATGCTTAACTAATTCTACCAAAAAAATTTAATATATTGATTTGTTGACTAATGAGCAAATAACTTGTTCAATCCAAATTACAACAGCTTAATGTAAAATGTAATTTGCTGGCTACCAGGTCTTATCTTCTTTCTTTTTGAAATATTAGGATAAAGCAATTGTCTTCGTTTATTAATAGATGAATTTATTTTTGGAAATATTCAGTAAAAAAATTATATATATTTATTTTTACAAAGTAAACTTACTTTTATTTCTCTTGATGAATTTTATGATTAAATATAAATGATCACAAAGTAAATTTATTGGCTTGACCACAATAGACAAAAACCTCTTTTCTCTGCTAAAAGAGCCAAATTGTTTTCATTCTTCAACGACCCCATTCCAGAAGAGGAAAAAGGGAAATGGAAATGTAACAAAAACATCAACTTGAGACACTTGGGTCATGAAACATATTCCTCTGATGAAAAATATTCCTCTGATGAAACATATTCTTCCATCTCAGCATCTTCATCATCATCATCATCAATTTGCTCAATTTTCATCTTCTTTACTGTCTGAGTTGCATCAATTTGTGGTCCATTAGGTACCCGAACCAAAATATATGACTTCTGCCCAGTTGCAGCGTTCACTATCCCTCCATTCTTTTCTACACGGTAGACTAGCTTGCTTTCCTTATGACCAACATCTATGTAAACCGTTGAGTTCTCATCAATTTCTTCCTTACAAGCATTCTTGAGAGCTCTGTCACCACCTTCCTCTCCAGCCACCTCCTAATCGGTCAGCACCATAAACCTGCAGGTAATGAAAAGCTATTAAGTAAAACCAATGTTTTTTAGCTTAACATTATAAACCAAGATGTTAAATTTGGAATGCAATTATGCAATGAAACCAACCGGATCATAGCTCTCGGTCAGTATATAGTCCAATGCTGCATCAGTCACTGCCAAGTCAATTCCCCTCTCAGCAAGACGAGAGGCAACATCCTTCATTTGTAACCTTGCAACTTTCCTTAATTGCTCATGTGAAAGGATCAAATACCACAATTTCATCAAGTTGATTTAACAATTCTGGCCTAAAGTGCCTTCTTACCTGTAAAACAGAAGGTAGATTAGTACATAAAGTCACAACAAGAGAGGCAGTGAAAGCTTATCATACATATGAAAGGGATCCAAAAGATACCTCCTGCATTACATAATCACAAGCTATTGGCATCGAACACTTTCCTGAAAGTCCAGTCAGGAGAGCTCTGCTCCGAGGTTTGAAGTCATGATGATGACAGTGTTCCTGAAGTTCATAGTGCGACCTTGGCCATCAGTTAACCTCCCATCATCTAAGACCTGAAGTAGAGTATTGAACACATATTATGGGCTTTTTTTACTTCATCAAAGAGTACCACACTGTAAGGCCTTCGCCTCACAGCTTCTATTAGTTGACCTCCTTCCTCAGCAAGAGCCTTTGCAAGCTCAATCTTACCAACACCAGTTGGACCCAAGAACAAGAACGAGCCAGTGGGTTGTTGAGGTCTTCAAAGCCCAGCTCTTGACCTCAGCACTGCCTTTGCAACATCATTAACTGCTTGGTCTTGGCCCACTACTCTATGGTGCAATCTGTCAACAAGTCCAATTAACCTTTCTTTCTCGTTCTAGCCGAGCCTTGCCACTGGTATGCCAGTCCAGCGACTCACGACTTCAGCTATCTGTTCTGGCCCTACAGTCTCTGTCAATATTAAGTTCTCCTCAGTGTTCCGTTCAAGCTGCTGTATTGCAGATTCCACCTCTTGAATTTCCCCATATCGCAGGTCTGCTGCCCTTGCTAGATCATGTCGTCTCTCAGCTTCCTGTAAAGCAATCAGGAGTTCCTTTCGTTTCTGCTTGAGCCTGCGAATCTCATCAATTCTCTCATTCTCTTATCTATATTTCATCATCAAAGGTTGGAGCTTGTGTCTTAAGTTATCAAGTTCTTCTCGCACCTGTACACAACCCAGAAAAACACGTTAATTTAAGGCAAAATGAATAATCAGAAATTCAAAAAAAAAACCATTGATAGATCTCACAAGTCATAATGGTGAAGAAGCAATACTTACTTCAACAAGGCGGGCTTTGCTAGCTTTGTCCTTTTCTTTCTCAAGTGCGTGGAGTTCCACTTCTAGCTGCATTCTCTTTCTTTCCAGGTTATCAATTTCCTCCGGCTGACTATCAAGTTGAACTCTCACATTAGCATAGGCCTCGTCAACTAAATCAATTGTTTTGTAAGGAAGATGACGCCTTGAATGAACAAAATGAAACATAAATAAACCATGCAGTTTGTATACCAAAAAAAAAACTCTAGCCTAAACAAATATGTGGCAAATAAATTAAAAAAGAAAAAGAAAAAAGAATCCAAAAGGAGTACATACCTGTAATATAGCAGCTTGACAATTGAGCTGCCACAACCAGAGCCTTATCCTGAATGCGAACACCATGATGACCTTCGTATCGCTCTTTTAGCCCACAAAGGATGCTAATGGTGTCAACTACACTAGGTTCAGCCACAGACTTGTTGGAATCTTCTTTCAAACGCTGCATCTTTCTCTACATATTTCTTATATTCCTCAAGTATGGTAGCACCAATGCATCGAAGTTGACCTCAAGTAAGCATAGGCTTGAAGAGATTGGCAGCATCCATCGAGCCCTCGGTTCGACCTACACCAAGAACTAGATGAATTTCATCAATAAACAGAATCACCTTCCCCGCTGCCTCCTCCACTTCTTTCAGAACTACCTTTAACCTCTCTTCAAACTCTCCCATGTATTTTGCACCAGCAACCAGTGCACCCATGTCCAATGCAATAAGCCTCACATCGACAAGATTACTAACAACATCCCCTCTAACTATCCTCTGTGCCAAACCCTCCACCACAGCTGTTTTACCAACTACTGGCTTTCCTATGAGGACTGGGTTGTTCTTTGTCCTCCTAGACAAAATCGTTACCACCATTCGTATTTCTTCGTCACAATGACTGGATCCAGCTTCCCTGCTTGCTCAACAAGGTCTCCCCCATAAGTCTTCAAGGCCTGGAATGTTGTATCGCCAGAAGCACTTTCAACCTTTTTCCATTCCTTCCCACGAAGCTTCTCAACCTCTGTTCTCACTCTTGCCGCAGCAACACCAGCTTCTTTCAACAAGTCCCCAATCTGGGAATCTTCAAGAAGACCTCTCAACTGGTCAACAGCTAAATGAGTGTCTCCACGTGACTCTTGCATGACTTGTGCTCTCCGAATGGCTTCGATAAGCCTCAATGGTCTTGTGAATGAACTTATTAAGACTCATTTTTGTCTCTTAGAACCTACAAAAATTAACACAAACTTGAGTGAGAACTTGAAGAATGTATAAATGCAAAAGAAGATCATATATTTGTAAAAATACGAAAAACGACCCAGTAATTGGATTTGATGCAACATCAAGAACCCATTAATTATCCAGAACGTCTCTTAAGGTATTGTACTTAATCGAACTCAAATGTTTATCAGGCTCTGTTCTTTCCTTCTGAAAGATTAAGGCCTTAACGTTTCTATTTATATTTATTAATAGATTTTACCAATAATGAATAACCCAGAAATAGGTTGCAAGCATAAATCCTGAGCAAGTGGGAAAAGAAATACCAAAATGTTGAAGAAAAACAGCAAATTTCCTCTAAAATAAACCCACCCCATAAGAGTAAGCTTTAAAACAAAATATAAGAAGAGTTTCATACCTTTGTGCGAAAGATCAAAGCTTTCTGAAAATTTGCTTGAAGTATCTTACTGATATAGTTTTCTATATACAAAATGGGAGAAAGAAAACTACCATACAGATTGAAATTGGATGAAGAAAAGCTTTGCCACCTTGATCGAATGAAAGTATGAAATTGAGCAGAGCACTCAATGGATGAACGCATATTTATTAACAGAATAGAGGCATTTGGAATGCTTTTGGACGTTTCACAATCAATGTAGTGTTGGTCATCGGTCATTAGTATACGAACAAACACCAAAAGTTAAATGAGAAAAACTTCTAGGAAAGATTGACGAGTCACAATTGGCCTTCTTAAAAACTAATCTCCAGAAAACTTTATAAGAGATATAATTAATAGCACAAGTATAAGCATAAAATAATTAATAAAATAATATTAAAAAATTAACTTAATTTACTCTTAATTTTTATATTATGTTTATGGGTCAAATTTTGAATAAATTTTTTATATTAATAAAAATAGTAGGTGCAATAAAAAAATTTTAAGGTACAACACACAAATGAGATATATTAACAGCACAAAATAATTAATAAAATAACACCAAAAAATTAACGTGTTTACCCTTAATTTTTATGTTACGTCTATGAGCAAAATTCAAATAAATATTCTATTAATAAAAATAGTGGGTACAATAAGAGAGTCTTCTCCAAACAAATTCTAAAAATACAACACATATATTCAAAATAATAACACTAAGTATTTTTTAAGTATACCCCAAAAATATTTTCTCACTGTTTTATCACTAACTTTTAAGAAATTATTTTTCAAAATAACTCAGTACTCTCACAATTCTTTTCCTCTTAGAGGACATCTTTGTATCTCTTCACTAGCTTAGTTAGTTCCTTACATTTGCCTACAATCTTGACTTATTTTCCTTTTTTCTTTCACATGGGGTTGGACCCTTCACGTAGAAGGTCCTAGAGCAGTCCATTCTTTCTTTGTGTTTAAAAAAAATTATGGTGGATTTCATTGTAAATTAAGAAAATATTAACAGGAAACTTTGTTATTATTATTTATTTTTTAATTTTGAATAAAGTATTGATTTTGTCTCTTATATTTTTTTTTTGAAGGTTTCAATCTTTTTCTTTATGTTTGTAAGGTTTCAATATTGTTCTTTATGTTTTAAAAATATACCAATAATGTCCCTTATGCTAATACAGTTAAGCAATCTGACAAAAAATAATAACGTGGCACCTAAGTGGCAGACTGACGTACACGTAGACTGAAGGATAGGATCATATTTATCAAATCATAGTCGTTCATTCATTTGATGGCCATGATTTTGTCACATCATAAACACTTTTTTTCAAATTAAAAAAAAATTGTTATTCCCTCATTTCTTTCCCTTAAATTTTGCTCGTAGTCTACTCTCACTCTCCTTCCCTATTCTTTCTCTCTCCTTTTAGTTGCCAATATGAAGAATTCAGATTTGGGTCTTCGTCCATTCATTTTGTAATATACCAGCAAGAAACAAGCAACAGCTTTATTTGGGTCTCATTCCATTTCCAGGAATTTAACTGCTGTTTATAGAGTACACTACTCAAATAGGGAAACTAACTTCAACTACTACTGTCTGATTGGCAAGACAGTGTGAAGGTGAAAAATATTGTTATGACTAACATAGCATTTTTCTAATACCTAAGAAATATCACCAGTATTCCTTGTGCAATTTGGATGTAATCAAATGACAGGACATATAACATTTGGCACTTTCAGCCATTTCAACAAGCATTAATACTCGCTCGTTCTTTTATAGAAACGCTAATAACCACCACCTACATATTTTTTTTAAATAAATAAAAAAAAGAAATATCAAGTTCTTACAGCATAAAAAAGAAAACCACCATTAAGTAGGCCTACTTTAGTAAGCTGTATAAGGGCATATCTTAATCTAAAAACCAAAAGCATTGCTATTTATTCATTTGGGAAAGGGAATATTTTCAAGTGCGTGTTCTCCATAGCTTCACTATGTTGAGGCTTGTAATTTGTTTCAACATTCGAAAGCAAAAGGAAGGGTTCTTGTTATCTCATGGTGCTCTTTTCTTGTTTAATTTTTCTTGATATTATGCTACTCTGCAAAGGTTGATCATGAAGTCGTTGATTATAATTTAGTAACTGAGCAAGTGTCTAGTTTGGCTAACCAAGTTAATAATTGAATATTAAAATTCACTATAGTAGGAAATTCATCCAGCAAAGGTAAGCAAACGTAATACAAATTAGAGAGAAAGAATCTTGTTATGCTATCTTTAGCAATTGAATACGTGAGCTTTAGAGACAAATAAGGGGTTAGTAGTTGAAGAATTACTGTCTTTCTCTTTGACCCTTTAACCTTAATTGGTGGCCCCACCATTTAATGAAGGATTGCTCTTCTGTGTTATGCCTGTATAGTAGTTGAGGCATGCTTATACGACAAGATCTCATATGTTCATCCATATTTATTATCCATATTTATTTCGCTGATGTCGTGTTGCTTTAAGCAATAGTTTGGTGACCTATATGTCTATAATCAATATAGGAAATATAGTGTACAGTAATATTGTTTCTCTTTTTCTTTATTTTCTTATATAGCCTTGTTCAGTTTTTCTTTTGCATGATATATACCTCAAATTCTAACTTCATTTCACAATGAACGAAATTCAAATATTCTCTAAAATTTTCATGGTATCAGAGCAGGCCATGTGAACCCAGGATTTTGTTGCTTGCCACTTTTTGCATTTCTTCTTCTTCTTCTTGCAGTTTCTTAAGATGTCAAAAGACGATGACAGTTCAAAAGAAACAACCGAAGCCACTCCATTGAGTACCCACTTTAACACTGCAAACGTTATATCTCCTTACTATCTACACTATTCTAATAGTTTAGGGCAGCTCTTTGTAAATGAAATGCTGACTGAGAAAAACTATGGAGGATGGGCCAAAGACATGAAAATTGCTTTGTTCGCAAAGAACAAACTTGGTTTTGTTGATGGATCTATTCCCATGTCGAGCAAGTTCACCGGAGCTTCCATGAGATGTGATGCTATGATGATGAGTTGGTTATAAAATGCAATAAGCAAGGAGGTGAAAGGAAGCGTGAGATATGCATAAACGAGTAAAGAAATATGGGCTGATCTTCAGGAGAAACTTGTCAAAGGAAGTGATTCAAGAGCTTTTGAGATTATAAAGGCTATCACCAACCTATGCCAAGATCGACAACCCATATTAGTTTATTACAGCAAACTGAAAGGATTATGGGAAGAGGCTCACTCTATTTCCCTTTTACCAAAATGTTGCTGTGAGGAACATAACTGTTCAAGACAAGTAACTTGTTGCCATGCTTAAGAAGGAACAAATGTATGACTTCCTCATGGGGTTGGATGAAGTATTTGCCATTATAAGAACTTAGATTCTAAGTACTAGGCCTCCACTCACTCTTGGAGCTGCTTATCACTTAGTATATGAAGATGAGCAGCAGAGATTGATTTTATCTGCTAGAAACCCCAATGTTAAAGCAGCGACTTTCCAAATCCAAAGCAAAAAAGGCTAGAAGAATGGTGAGAATAAAGAATAATTTCAGTAATGTTAATTTTAGAAACCCATGGATAATAGACACTAGTGCAACTAATCATATTAGTTGTGACATAAATCTAATAGAAAAGAGAAAGAATATTAAGGAGCTCCTAGTAAGTATTCCTAATGATGACAAAATTCCTATTGAGGGTGTTGGGAAGACCTTGTTGCCCAATGAAGTGAAACTTTCTCATGTGTTAAAAATACTAAAATTCAAATTCAACTTTATCTCTGTTAGTAGGCTAACCAAGGACCTTGATTGTGCTTTGATTTTCCTTGCAAATAAATGTTTCATGCAGGACTTACATTCGAAGAGCCTGATTGGACTAAGTAAACACGAGGATGGGTTGTATTACTTGAAGCTAGTAGAGAATAAAAGTAGGAGTGAAGCTATGAAAGCAAGTAAGGAAGTAGGAACTAAAATGTGGCACAAGAGATTAGGCCATGCATCAAAAGGAAAGATCTAACAAATTAAAACCTTTTGTAGTCATGTAAATGATGGAAACATCTTATTTTGTGATTCATGTATGAAGGCAAAACAGACTAGATTGTCGTTTCCAATCAGTTATATTAAATATACTTCTTGTTTCGAGTTGATTCATTGTAATATTTGGGGCCCTTATAGAATTACTTATTTATCTGGTGCGCATTATTTTTTATCCATTATTGATAATTATAGCAGGGCTATTTGGATTTACTTGATGATATATAAATCTAAAATAAGCCAGTATTTACCTATATTCTGCAGTATGATTGAAAATCAATTTGGAAAGAGAATTAAGTAGATTAAAACATATACTGGCACATAATTTCAATCAAATCACATGATTAATTATTATGCTGATCATAGGATACTCCTACATACTTCTTGTCCACATACCCCTCAACAAAATGAGGTAATTGAAAGGAAACACAGACATATTCTTGAAACAACCAGGGCTCTAAGATTTCAAGCAAAACTTCCCATTAAGTTTTAGGGGGAATGCTTCTTAATTGCAACCTATATCATAAATAAATTGCCCTCCAAAGTCATAGACAACAAGACATCTCGTGAGGTTTTATTAGAAAAAAAGGCCCACATATGAACACTTCAAGATATTTGGTTGTCTTGCTTACTTTCATGACAATGAGAATGGAAAGGATAAATTCAAGGAAAAGGGGAAACCTGGTATATTCATGGGATATGCTAATAATCAAAAAGGTTATAGGATATATGACATTGAAAAATCTAGCATTTGCATATCCAGAGACGTCATTTTTATTGAGGATGTGCTTCCTTTTAAACAAATTGAGGCCGAGGAACAATGATGGAATTATAATGGAAAGGGAGAAGTTTCGGATAGTTCAACTAATGAGCTTCATAATTGTATGACAGATTGGGCTGAGAAAAGTGGAAATGGTCTATATGGTGGAAGGCACCGGAGAATGGGTTCATGGGAATCAGATAGAGCTAAAGAGCCTTACTTGGTAATGAATCAGGAGAGCCCAATTAATTCAAGTGACATAACTATTGAGCAACCAGAATCATAGGGCCAAGAAACTGGAACTAATAATTCAATGCTAAATGTTAAGGCAACCCAACATAAACCGATTACTTCGTTGGACCTTACTTGTAATAGCCCAACTAATAGCTAGCACTCAAGCGAAATTGTTGGCCCACATAATCCTAATTATTTCACCAACCAGACTCTCGGTTCAAATAGCACCTGCGTCTAAACAAATTCTGATGAACAACCTCGATGCTCTTACAGACCACAAAGACGTCCAAAACACTTGGACTCATATGAAGTGGATTTTCTTTCCTCTATAAATCAAGTATGTCATCCCCAAACTACTAGTAGCTTGTATCCTCTCTCATCTCACTTATCCTATATGAGGTTTAGCCCAACGGATAAGGCTCTTCTTGCTAGCATATCCTATCATGATAAACCAAAACACTTTTGGGAAGCAATGAAGGGTCAACATTAGTAAGAAGCCGTGAAAAGGGAAATTGAAGCACTTAAACAAAAATGGCACTTGGAGCCTTGAAAGATACCACCAGGAAAAAAACCTATAAATTCCAAATAGGTTTACAAGATTAAATATAAACCGAATAAAAAGATAGACAAATACAAGGCCAGATTAGTTGCCAAAGGCTTTTCTCAAGTTGAGAGAGTGGATTTCCATGAAACTTTTAGATCTGTTGCAAACTTGTTACTGTGAGATGCCTTCTTGCAGTTGCAGCTAAACATGTATGGGAAATTCATCATCTTGATGTAAACAATACCTTTTTACATGGTGATCTCGATGAGGAAGTTTATATGTGAATACCTCTAGGCTTTGCTAAATAGGGAGAGACAAGTTTGTAAGCTGCAGAAATCTTTGTATGGATTGAAACATACATCACATAATTGATATCACAAGTTTACTCCCTTTTCTTGTACCAAAGAAAGCAGGTGTTTATCGCAACACTGATATATGTAGACAATGTTGTCCTTGCATGTAATGACCGAGGCCAGATAAAAAAGGTGAAAGTGTACTTGGATAAGAAATTTAGCATTAAAGATCTTGGCCCACTGAAATACTTCATTGGGATAGAGGTTGCACGATCAGCATATGGAATAGTCCTGAGCCATTGAAAACATACAATAGATATATTGGAAGAAATTGGGATGCAAGGTTATCGTTTGTGCAAATCACCTATAGAGCAAAACCATAGACTACAAGCAGATGGTGAAGACTCTGATGTTGATACAAGACAATATAGATGACCGATAGGCCGCTTACTATATTTGACTATCACTAGGACATACATTACTTATGCAGTCAATATGCTCAATCAATTTGTGAATTCATCCAAATAAGAACATATGATAGTTGCAGAATGTACTCTGAGATATCTAAAGATGACACCATGACAGGGAATCTTCTTATCTGCTATGGGGATCTGACCTTTCAGGCATGTTGTGATGATGACTGGGGAGGATGCCCCATGACACGACGATCATGCACTGGTTATTTCATCACGTTAAAGGGATCTCCAATCTCTTAGCGAACAAAGAAATAATATGTAGTTACTCGTTCATCGGCTGAAGCTGAATATCTCCAATGGTTACCACTACTAGTGAGGTATTATGGTTGCGTTAGCTATTACAAGATCTGCAAGTCAGTCAAACAGGGCTTACTACACTATTCTCTGATAATCAGGTAGCTATCCATATTTAAGCTAACCCAGTTTTTCATGAGCTAACGAAACATGTTGAGATGGATTGTCACTTAGTTAGAAAACGAGTGTAATCCAATGAGATAGCTCTTACCAAGATCTGGACATGTGATCGACAGACAAACATCTTTACTAAGGCTTTAAGCCATGATAGATTCATAACTCTGGTTACCAAGTTAAGTGTTGCGTATTTACACACGCCAACTTGAGAGGGAGTGAAGAATTATTTTGTCTTTTTCTTTGACCCTTTGACCTTGGTTGGTAGCCCCACCATCCGATGAAGGATTGCTCTTCTGTGTCTTGCCTGTGTAGTAGATGAGACATGCTTATATGACAAGATCTCATCTATTCATCCATATTTATTATCCAACAAGATATCATATGTTCATCCATATTTATTTCTCTTATGTCATATTGCTTTAGGCAATTGTCTAGTGACCTATGTGTCTATAATCCATATAGGAAATATAGTGTACAGTAGTGTTGTGTCTCTTTTTCTTTATTTTTTTTATATAGCATTTTTTCAGTTTTTCTTTTGCACGATATATACCTCATATTGTAACTTTATTTGACAATGAATGAAATTCAATTCTTCTCCAAAATTTTCAGTAGTGGTTGGCAATAATAATTGTGAGACTTTGAATCATGTTGGGTGCCTTACCACTTAACACCTACATGCTGCTCTTACTGGTAAGTGGGATTGGCAACTAGCGGATTCTTCAAGTTGCTCTTTTTTTGAGTTATTTCCCTATGCAAAAGAAGAATGAGAATGAATGAATGAGTTATTTCCCTTTCTTAACCCTGATCTAGTTGGCATTGTAAAGCCTTCAACATTTGGGGGAGAAAAAAGATGGAGAGCCGGACAAAATTTGGAGGAGAAAGAAGAATGAACGAGAGAGATTTTTTTTAATTAGTAAAAAATGTGTTTATGATATGGCAAAATCATAACTGTTCAAATGAATGGACAACCATAATTTGATGAACATAATCGTTTCATGCAGTCCACGTGTGTGTCAGTTTACCATTTAGGTGCCACATCATTATTTTTTGTTAAATTATTTAACGGTATTAGTTATAGAGACATTAATGGTACATTTTTAAAACATAAGTAAATAATATTGAAACCTCACAAAGATAAGGGACAAGATTAAAACTTCTAAAAACTATAAGGAACAAAATCAATACTTTAACCTTTAATTTTTATCCAAACAACATAACTTGCGCCAATTTTTGATACAAAACTACATGTGCCTATGTAGTTGTTTTGTATGTAAAAAAAAAATTTTTATAACTAAGAAAAAAAAAGAATTAAGATGAACGAGCAAGAAGTCACTAGATTTGTCTAAGACTAACTCTGTATTGCTTAGCAGATTTGGGCCTAGCCCAGGTTGTGTCGGCACAGATCAAATGAGATGGGCTAAGCTTGTTTGGGTGTTTCCAATTCCAACTTCCATATTTCTTGTGATAGAAAAATTTGATCTAACAAAAAAATAAAAAATGATTGATTCTAATATTCTCTTATAATAAACTACTATAATTCATTTGATTTATTTTTGGTGAAAAATTTAAGAGATAAATAGGTTGTTCCATCACCAAAATAAGACACAACATAATTAGAAAATGAGTATCAACAAATAAACATTAAAATTAGATTTGGATTCAGTATTTTTTTCCCAATCATTTTTGACCTATCATGTCGTCATTTATTTTTATACGGCCATGATGAATAAGTTATTAAGTACGCGCAAAGTACATATGCTTTATCAAACAAATCGTAACCATCTAAAAGTGAATTGATGGCAACAATTGAAATAATCTATCAAGAAAATAACTATATCCATTAAAATCAAACTGGAAATCTTTGATTGTATCATTGGCAAGCTTGCTTCAAGAGCTTTCTTACTGTATATCATTTGTTAAAAATGGATTTAAATTAAAGGAGTTATTACAAGTTGAAAATCATGGTTTATCAATTCAAATTTCGAAAGCCAGAAACAACTTAGAAAAAAAAAATTCACAATTCGCTCTCTCTTAGGCACAAATTCACCCTTCTATCTAATGGAAATGAAATTTTTGGGATAGGCCAGAAAGACCGTGATATGATTATTATTGGAATCAAATGGGCCAAAACAACCCTCTAGGATAGCGCGTGAAGAACAACTTAAAAAATAATTGCTTGTTGGGCCGTGTGAGCGCACCTCCCACATCTTTTTAGACCTCTATTTGTGCCTTAAGTCACATAATATGCCTCTCCCATCCTTGAATCACTCTCCATTTGCCAGATTCACGGATGGAGTGCGGATCTTTCTCTAATATGCAGATTGATCACGTTTCAGTTGATTCAGTGCGCTGATTTGGGATTATTTAGCACGTGGTCTGAATCCCACTGTGATTTTAGTTCCTTTTTTTTTTCGATTCTTTGGCTCTTCTTCATTGTTATAATGGATGGAAGATGGGAGGAGTGCTTCTCTAGTCTGTGATAGAAATTGAAGAGAATAATGGCATAAGAGATGGTCTTTTTCTTGATGCTTCTCGTAGCCATGAAGTTTAGAGAAGAGAAGAGTTAGAGAGAGAGGGAGTCAGAGGGGAGGAGGGAGAATTGCATGTATGCTTAACGGGTAAGGATGAATAATTGAAAGAGAAGAAAGAAGAGAGAGTGATGATGAAAGAAATGGGAGGGGTTAAAAAAAATGGCACAAAAGGACTTTTGTCCTTGTTGCTATGAAAGAGTGTAGAGGAAGATGCGATTAAAAAGTGTATGAGATATACTTTTGAAAATAAATAAAGTGGAAGAAGAAAAAATTGGGTATTTTTAAGTTTTGTGATAGATGTGACAAAAATAAAAATGTGTAAATATATATATATATATATATATATATATATATATATATGTATATATTAATTAGACGCATTGGAGTCGTACTTGCACTAACAAAATTTTATATATTGACGCTTTGGCGCACCAGCACTCGCATGCGAGTTATGTGATCTAGTTTATGCCATGGTGTAGAGAATAATCTTCTCTTTACATATATTATATGACATATTTTAGAATATTTATGGCCATCTTTTTTAAAAATTATTTGTTTTTATTGATTAAGGGGTAGTTCGGATGAGCTTATATTTTTGAGCAAGTGCTTCAAATAGAAGAGATTTTTTTAAAAAGCAAGTATTTGGTATTTGAATGTAGTTACACAGATATGATTTTACTAAAAAAAAATAGATATCTTTCGTTTGGATGCAAAAATATAAAAGTATTTTTTAGCATATAAATTTACTGAAAATAATATATAAAAATGTTTTTTTAGAGAAATTTTTAAATATTGTAGGGATATATTTGTCTAAAAAAGCTTATCTCTCTTTCATTAGACTTGCTTTTTTCATAAGCTACAAATCTTGATTTCTAAAAAAAGTAGGTGAAACAACTTTTTTTTATATATAAAAAAGGCTGATTTTGGGACTGCAAAAGCCGTCCCAAACAACAAATGCAATATAAAGCTTCCAATAAAAGTGCTTAAGCTACAACTCAGTAGAGTTGTCAAAATGACCTAGCTTGTTTAAAATGGCAGGTTGGATTAAGGGGATGCATCTTGCCATTTTGGTGGGTTGGCCCGCCCCGCCTTACCATCCTTTTTTGTTTTTCACTAAAAAAATATATATTGAGTTGTGTAATTGTTAAGAATTGAACCTAGGACCCTAGGAAACAATATAACACTTTTATCACTAGTCTACAAGCTTTAAATAATATAAAAAATAAAATTTTGTATAATACACCTATGTTTGACGAGCCAACCCATCAACCCAAGGGTAGGGCGGGCTAATTAACAGCTCTACAAGTCACGAATGTATGAAAGACTCAACAAGAAATAATATATGCTTTTATATCATCTCATTATGTATAAGCAGTGTTTTAAAAACCGAACCGGCTATTGAACCGATAGAGGCAGAGGGTCAAGGGTCAAAGGTCGAACCGAGG
The DNA here is from genome assembly GCA_034509205.1 of Ceratonia siliqua. Taxonomy (NCBI): domain Eukaryota; kingdom Viridiplantae; phylum Streptophyta; class Magnoliopsida; order Fabales; family Fabaceae; genus Ceratonia; species Ceratonia siliqua. The sequence goes on along the minus strand of JASKGM010032022.1, from coordinate 1,731 downwards.
TCGAACCGAGGTCGAACCGAATTTTAATTAAATAATATTTTAAAATTTTAAAATTTATATATTATAAATATTGTATAATATATCATAATAAATAACAAATATTTTAAATATATTTGATAAATTAGTCTTTTTTTTGTCACTTTTGTATTAATTTTAAGTCATATAAATATTACATGACATAAATAAGTTAACAAATACAATCTACCTTGTTGGTGAAAAAGAATTATGCTTTATTAAGATGTACTGAGTTCGATTCCTAACACATGCATTTTTAGCAAAAAAATTAATAAAAACCGGTTTAAGGGTGAACCGGCCGGTTTTGACCAGTGTTGATTGGTTTTTTTCCCCACCGATTTTCTCCCCTAACCGGACCGGTTTCTAGGTCGGTTCACCGGTTTTTCGGTTGAACCGGCTGGTCCGGTCCGATTTTCTTAACCATGTGTATGAGTGAGAAATATTGGGTATTAAGTTGCCCATGATAGACTGATTCGATCAGTAATGTTATTTGTACATCATTTTTTTACACCTCTCTTATATCTTAATTTTTAGTCATTGATATATTTAAAATAATAATAATGATAGATAATAAATAATATAATATATCAATAATTAAAAATAAATATGTAAAAAAAGTATAAAAAAAATTATGTACAAATAACATTACTTGATCTGATTTATAACTCATGACTGGTGACCCAAGCCAATTTTTGAATTCTATTTGAGTTTGTTTTTTGGGGGTTAACGGAAAGTTATTTTGGGATGGTTACTTGATGTTTTAAGTGACATATTGGAAAAAACGCAAATATACAACTATACAAGTTACAAAAGAGAGAACCAGAGTTCATTTTCCTAAAAGAGAGAGTGAGTGTGTGACTTGTGGATCAATTTTATGAATTTAATATAGTAATTCATAAATACTGCTTAAGCTGAGAAGGAGAACATTAAATACAATACTAGAGAGTAAGCAACAATTTTATGAATTTAATATAGTAATTCATAAATACTGCTTAAGCTGAGAAGGAGAACATTAAATACAATACTAGAG
>JASKGM010032011.1:0-25315 GCA_034509205.1 Ceratonia siliqua | reverse complement strand
AGGGACAATATATATGTTGCACTATTATGACTTGCACCATTTTCGTGAGTAATTTTTGTATTTTATTATTATTTTTTTAATTTGTTTACTTAGGCCCTTTTGAGCCCGTTTAGGCTATGAATCCCTGGAGGGTCGGGTTAGGGCTTTCAAATAAAGGCCCAACAAAAAAAGGGCCTGGCCTGGCCTGGCCTGTTTTTCTTATAACCCGAGGAAGGCCCGGCTGGGCCGGCCTGTTTTGACAGTGCTATATCCTACAAAACTTCAAAATACAGTCTTAAAATCTAACATCCACTATTACACTAAAACTAGAAGGAGAGTGGAAAGTAAATGAAAACTTGTTAGAGAAAATGCAACTTCTCGACTTCGCTTGGAAAGGACAGGGAGGATGTACTTAATAGAGATAAAAATGAGAATGAAAGAAAAGAAATACAAATTAATAATATATCCAAACTTGTTACATTATCTTTAGAAATCGTCTATTATTTTTAAACATCTCCAAACTTGTTACCACATTCTTGTAATGGTAATATACCAAGGAAGCAAACATTACTAATCATGTTCAAATCATATCAACAATTTAACTGTATATTTCAGCTTTAAGTTTGACATGTGGCCTTGTGGGCTGCAAATATCATCCTGGCTTTAAATTAATCTGATCTCTAAACTGGTTGACTGGGATCATGTCCTACTCTTTTGTAGTCATTGGCTGTCCTCTGGAAAAGTGCCTACACATTTTTGGTGATACAAGAGCCATTAATCACCCATTATTCGTAAATTATGGATTTTATTCACCAATGTGGAAGATAAAGTTTTGAAGTTTCAAAATTACTGCCATAATGACTTTGCTAGTGAGAGAATAAGGAATTAGTCAAAGATGTCAAATCTCATATAGTGAAAGGCTATTTGTGAAGCAACACTTGCACAATATTATGAGAGGAGGATGAACAACATCAATGTCATACATGAAAGAAAATGAATACTTGCAAGCTTGATACTGCAAGTTCTGCAGCCTTCTCAAGGCTGTCTGGGTATTTCTAGAATGCACAGAGACATATTTTCTGTTAATATTATGAAATTACTAATCAGGAAAGACTACAACTAAAGCCAAAAATGTTAAGCATACGAATTACATTACTCCAACCAAGAAGGAGAGCAGTCATGACTCATGAGATCTCCTGTTCCTTGCAAGCATAAGAGCATAAAACATAAAACATGCTCCAGTTATATACCATATGGAGGCAATTAATTCTAAACATAAATCAATTAGAAAAAACTTTATTGAATAAATTTAGAAGTCAATGACTAGTTTAGAAGAATTCTTGAATGAAATTCCATTCTTCCTTTTATTTTTAGAGAACAAGTAAACAAAAGAGTTCAATTAACTTTACATTTCTAATTGCATTTTTGTGTTTTAAGATAATAGAAACCATGACAGCAATGGAATAAGGTAGTAGATGGACAGTGATGAAAGGTGAATTTTGTTGGTGGTTTATAAGGTGTTTAATGGTGGAGATAAAGGTCACTCCTCTTCCTTTATCAGAGAAGAGCAAGATAGGTACAATGAAGATGATGTGCTTCAAAGTTTAGGTTCAAGGCCAACTTTGTCACCCTTGTGATTTTGTGGGAACAGAAGGAAATGTGTTTATTAGGGCCGAACAAGCCAAAGAACTGGAGTCTAAGCTCTGACATTGAAAATCCATATTATCCTACAAAGCTCAATTATTGATTAATTCAAACTGAATTTCACCTATGGTTGGCTCTAAATGAACTGTGTCAATGAATTTCCTTTTTTTTTTATGGGATACACTGTAAAAAATAATCTTAACACAAATTGAACCATAAATCAAAAGAAAAAGTACTTATGGAATATTCATACTGTGAAATAAGCTGGAATTTTGGGAATCACAATCTTAAATTGTTTTGGAGGCCGTCCATGTCACACAACTGTAATACAAACATAAAATGTTACCATAAAGATCACAGATAAGATTTTGATAACTCAAAAAATAGAATTTAAAATATAAGGAAAGAATGTAGAAAACAAAAATTTTGCAAGTCAGTATCAAGATACAAGCAGACATTTTATGTAAGACAAATATGAAAAGTAAGTATTTTTAATAAACATTAGTACTCAAATATCAGAAATTAGAAATGAAAAAGTAGAATGAATGACATTATACTTGACATATATCCTACCTTCTTTTTTTTGGCTGCCAATCAAGAGAAGATTGCTCTCTATATTTATACTTGTAATTAAAACCTAAGGGGATTGAGGACAACAGAACTTGAATTGATATTCATGATAGACAAGTTCCTTGCCACGTTAAGTATAGACAAGTACTTGAAATAAAATGCAACACTTAGAACATTTATACATCTGCACACAGAGACGGATCGATTTCTACTGCCCGGAATTAACATTGTAACACAGATTCAAGCTAATGTGTTTGTCTGTATGCACACTCCTGCAGGTGGCTGTACATTACGCTTGGAAGTGTACCACTTTAGGTGAGAAAATGCATATGATGGAACACAGGGGTAGTGGTTGGGCTTCATCTACAAGAGCTATATGACAATTAAATTTGCATAACTACTACACTGTTGAATATTTCAGTTCAAAAGAATATTATAAAAGTTTTAATTATTCTATTATATGTGTGCCAAATATCAGGGTTTTCAATGGAATGAAAAAGACCACCAACAAGATATAGAAAGTAATATGATACCAACCTCACAATATAAGAGACCAAAAATAAGAAACATATAAAACAGAAAAACTGGCAATTTTAATTTTAGTATTAGTCTGATTACCTAAATCCTGTCAATAGTCCTGCGTCAAACTAGTTGGGAGTTAACATTGAAGCCATTGGAACAACCTAACAAAATGTGTGTTACTTAGATGCTAAAACAAGCAATCAACTTTTACATTAAGAATGATGAACCACATAAAAGGAAGTTGTATCATCTCATATAGGAACCCATGAATCATGCATTTAAAGCTAAATTTCAATTACTAGTGACATAAACTTGGGGTCTACAATGGGTCAACCAAAGAAGTTAATATTATCTCAGCTTGTTATATTGCATATACTATATAGTATTTGCACAAGCATACCTACAGTAACATCTTTGTAAATCAGTCTTACTTTCTCATAATAAATTGATACCAGATCTAGGGGAATAATGGAAACCCCCATATACCTTGCTGCTATATATTAGCCAAAAACACAATGAAACAGCCATAAATATAAGGAAATGATAGGTATCTATAACATTTACCCGAACAACACAGAGTTTAGCAACACTAACAACAATACAAGAGTTCCCTAGCCACTATCTGAATTACATTAAACACCATAACACAATACTGATAAGCCACACTACAAGGAAATCACATAGGTTACAAGAAACGCATAATAAAGAAGAAAACACAATGAGGAGGAACATGTATCCTAACACTTCGAGAAGCTAAGGGTCTCCTAATTCTAGCAATTTGAGCAACTAGACTCTCCCACACTTCACAACTCAATTTCTACCTACCTGCAACCTCCCCTTACACTCTGTTTTATTTAGCAGCTTTCCTTCCTCTCTCTCTCTCTCTCTCACTCCATAATTGCTTTTCCTTTCTCCTCTGAATTCTGTGCCACATGTAGAGTATTGAAAATTCCTAAAGTGACCTTCCTTTTTTCTGGAATATCCTTTTTACACCTGGGGTTTAACATTACTCTCCCCTGCACTTTCACTTTGTCCTCAAGGTGAACTTCATAAGCTTGAGCTAACTCCTTGAACTTCTCTGGATCATCACATTTATTTGGAGGAATTCTGATTGCATACTTTCTATAGGTCTTCTCATTGATCTGTTCGAGCCTATATTGGATCTTTTACCGCTTCTTAATGAAGAGGACAAGGTCTCTGTCAATATCTTCCTTGTTCTCATCCTTCTTAGAAACCTTCAACTTATTGGTCATGTCAGCCACCATCTTTGCCTTGGTTAGAGCTAAATTGGAAAACCAGAGATTAGCCTTAAACATTTCTCTATATTCCCTTGCTTTCCTCAACCATGAATGCTCCTATAGTTTGGACGGACAGCGGCCTTGAGTCTCTTGCATATACATCCCCTTTTGTTTTTCGACCATAACCATAAGCTTCTCCCTCACTATCACATGTGGTTCCACTTCCTTTTCAACGGCGGTTCGTCAAAAGCCTTCAACTTCATGACTCATTTCTCCTTGATTTCTTCTCCGATCAGAACACTTTCCTTCGCTTCTATGTTTACACTCGCCTGAAATTGCCCAAGATTATACCAGGCCGCCACCAGCATCTTTTACCTACTAACGTCTTCTGCCTTCCACCGACTTTCCAAATCGTCACCACACTGCGTTCACCATCATACTAGCCAGAAACCTGAATAGTTTTCCCTAATAATGTACCAGGCTTTCCAAAAATGCCGATTAGCCTGTTAGAGGACTCGAGCTGACCCACCTAGCCTCTCCTTACATCTCTAGCCCGGCCCAGTACCTAATTTCTTTCTTTCACTTTATGGGCTAAGTCTGAAAGGTGTTTTAGGGTTGTGTGTTGGCCTAATTGGTCCTCAACCTTAATTTTTTTTCTCTTTCCCTATAACCTTTCGGCGTACCTTTGTCCAATCTTTAAGTTATTTCTAGCACTCAGCCTTCATCCCCTTGTTTCTTACCCTCTCCTTAGCTCCTCCAGGTTTCTTAACAATCCCCCAAGCAAAATCACATAAGTCTCTTAATTCTTCCTTTATTATGCCCATTTCTTTCCATCCTCTAAGTTCTCTCGTCATTCTTCCAATTCCATTTGCTAATCACTCAACTCTCTCTTCCATTCAGAGTTCTCCATTCCTAAATCTTATGCTCTGATACCTACTGATGGAAACCCATAAACCTTACCACTATATATTAACAAAAACACAACGAAATAGCCAAAAATATAAGGAAATGATAGGTCTCTATAACATTTACCCAAACAACACAGAGTTCACCATAGTACATCAACATTAACAACAATACAAGAGTTCCCTAGGCACTATCAAAATTACAGTAAACATCAGAACATAATATGATAAGCAACACTACAAGGAAATCACAAAAGTTACAAGAAATGCAAAATAAAGAAGAAAACACAATGAGGAGGAACAAGTATCCCATCACTTTGAGAAACTAGGGGTCTCCCTATTCTAGCACTTTGAGCGGCTAGACGCTTCCACATTTCACAACTCAATTTCTGCCTACCAGCAACCTCCCCTCCCACTCTGTTTTATCTAGCAGCTTTCCTTCTCCTCTATCTCCTACCCCACAGTTGCCTTTCCTTTTCTCCTTCGGATCCTGTGCCACGTGTACAATATTGGAAATACCTATAGTGACCTTCCTTTTTTCTGGAATACCCTTTTTGTACCTGGGGTTTAACAGGGAACATAAAGGGACTGTTTGGAACAATTTTTATTTTATTATTTTTTAAAATAGTTCTTGAAAACAATTCTAAAAAATAGTTTTATAGAACAAAAAAATAAAAAACTTGTTTGGGTATAAATATGTTTCATCAGTTGTTTTTCGTGTTTTTTAGAAAACTGATGACAAAAACAAGCCAAAACACAAAAAATTTGTTTTTGTTTTTTTGTTTTCTAGTTACTATTTTTGGAAACAGTTTTTAAAAACAACTGATGAAAGCAGTTACCTAAACGAGTTTTTTTATTCTCGCAGAACAAAAAAACAAAAAAATTATTTTTAAAAACAGAACCAAACAAGCTGAAAGCTTTTCTTCATCACCCATCACTGGATCACATACCGACAAGAAAACACAAACTTTAAATAAGATGCAAATATATAAGCTTTACTTATCTCGGAGAAACAAGATAAAGTAGAGCTCATATGAATATTGAAGTAGGATTTTATTATCAACATCGACAGTGAAAATAATAATGAAACGGAAGAGGTCTTATCAATTGGTTATTATAGTATATAAGTTAAAATGTTAAATATAAAATTTTCTCTTTTGATGTCTATTTTAAGCACATTTTATTCAGTCCTCCATTGTCTCCTGTCACTATTACCTCAATATCCATAAGATTTAGACTAATTATAATATGGTTTGAAGTTAAAAGAGAACCTGAAAATGATAAATTCTCTGCCATAGAGCACAAAGAGTTTTCTTTCTTTTTCATTCAATTTATCATCTTTAACACTAAGGGTTTAAACAAGCATGACACCAAAATTTAGTAAAAGGATATTATTATGCATTGAATCTTTACTAATTATCAATATTAGTACCATCCTTAATACTCTTTTGTTAAACACAAAAACAAGAACCAAATTCTACTATTTTGTCTTTAACTACATAAATCTTGCCACTTGTGTTCAAATGAAATAATAAAATAATAATGCTTTAGAATATAAAATTTATCATACAGATTCTAGTTTCACAACAACTACAAGCATTACATTTAATGGCAAAGGGGAATAAAAAGGAGATTTCCATAGGACGTTTAGAAGTTTGACATAAAAAAGCATGACTAACTTTTTGTATTTTGTGCCTATTAGAAAATATATGCGAAATACCCAAGAATGAGGAGTTAAATTGGGTACTGTAATTTTAGAAAATTTTTAAGACAAGAATCATTTTTGAAAATCTGGAACAACCCAGTTCATAAATTTTGTGAAAAGCTCAGTTCAACTAAGATATATAAACTAAGTTCAAAACTGATTTGCAAATGATACGACAAAAAATGTGAAAGATCAGGTCGACCAAAAAACTTTTAGAAACTTAAAAGAGATTAAGGAATGAGAAAAATAATTCCACGAGATATAATGGTTCGAATCTATAAACTAAATCCTATATCCACTCTCCAAGCACAAAGTAAGGAAATTTCACTAAGATGGGTAATCACCAAAGTACAGGATCAAGCCTCAAGGTCTTTTACAATCACTCACATATTAACCTACAACCACTGAGTTTTTTTAACCAAGAACTCGGCAAAACTTCTCATAACAGGGAGGCAATCACAGCATTTACAAACATTTTTTTCAAGGAGCTTTCATAGCTTTTACAAACCCAAAATACTAGATTTTTCTTCCAAATATCTATTAAACTTCTCACAATAAAAAAACAAATGCTCACAAAGAGCTTCACAAAAGAACTCTCTTAAAAAAGAGTAGATATGTCAAAGATAGCTTAAGAAGAGTATGAGAAGATGAGAAAGAATATCTTTGATAAAGTGTTGTCTCCTTGTTCTTCAATGCTTGTGAGATGGACTTCTTATATTCTTTGAGAGAAATAGACATTAGAGAGCTTCTGAGTCTGTTCAAAAAGGAGTCCAATGTTCAATTTGAGATTTTATTATGATTTAGCCATTGGTTTTATCTTTAAGTGAGCTTTGACTAAATGATAAGGATGATTCTAGTATTTTATTTGATGGTTTTGACTTATCTAACTTTTTCTACACTTGAAATATTTTGAAAAGACATTAAATCTTCTGATATGGGTCAACGTGCAATCTACTTTTTTAAATTGCTTTATCAACAACCTATCAAACACAAGCTCAAGAACAACTTTTGTACCTACTTGCTTGTTAGTCAAACTAAGATCACATCAAGGACAAAAGGTGAATCACATCTAGGACAAGGGTGAAAAGCTACTTTTCACCAAAACAAGCAACATTTTTAAATTCAAGGAAAAGCCTATTTATCTTTTAACTAAAATAATTAATCATCATCAAAATTCAAAAAAATATTTTATAAACTCTGGACAACAATGCCAAATATGCATGTGGGTTTTATAGAAATTTCACATTTTAGATACAATTGTGAATAATTATATATGCTATTTTCTTTTATTCATTCACACACTAATAAAGCAACTTACCGTTAAAAATGAACTAAACCAAGAACTGATCGTTTGGTTTGGGCAGTTCTATGAAATCTCTTGGTTTGGTTTGTTTTGATTTTTATAATGTCCCAACCAATGAACATTGGTTCAGATCAAAATTGAGCCTCAAATTGGATTCAATTCATGAATGCCCCTAGATTTAAGTGATTTTAGTAAACTCACCAATGTAAGTCCAGGGTTTATTGAGCGAAGCTTGCTGACAACTTCCAATACAGTACTCAGAAAAGAAACTGAACCAATATAACCTGGAAATACATGAATAAGAACCAAAGTCAGAAGACTCAAAGCAGGGAACAAATTTTAAAAGTAAAAAACTGGTATGTTAGTGACAATATCACTGTAATGCATAAAAGAATAAGATATAGTATAGTTATCAGAATTTCTAATACTAAAGCAGACATAGTTGCTTGCAGGTTGGTTCACAACAATTACACATAACGCTTTTTAGTTTTTAAAGACATAAACTAAAACTCAAGGTTTTCATGCAGGAGAAAAAGAAATAAAAACACTACATATCTGAATAACGCATTAACGGAACAGACGTTTTTTTTTCTAGCATATGGGAGGCTAACAAGATGTTGCGTATCCTATCCTCACGTGCCAGTATGTCTTAAGCTTGATATATTTGAGGAAAAAATATATTTTATTATATGAGTGACAAGTGGGCAAGCCTGAGTATACTAGTGACATACATTCAGGTGCCTTCTGAGGTCTTCACAATAATAAAAAGTATAACAATACAACATCAACTGGACAATGAAACAGAGACTCCAAAGACTCAACAATAGAACCCTTGATCCCATAGTCAGAATGAGAAGAAGCCCAACAACACAAGTCATCATAAAGCCTCAGGTCTAGGCCAGAGAATCACTCTCTTTTGAACACCTTTCCTTTCCAACCCATACACCATAAAAGCAACAAGGAACCACCAAACAAATCACCCCACTTTCTACTACCCTCCTGTTTTATTTGCAAAAGAACAATTGAAGGACAGTTGCTAGCATCGACCCATTTACAACCAAAGTCAGAAATAGTCCCCACATCTCCCAAGTCACTTGGTGATGCATAAAACCACAAAAGCATAAAGGAACTTTACACCTGTAGAGAGCTAGAGAGCATTTATGTGGGAAGTTTGTTTTTTTAAAAAAGAAGACCTTTCCCCGCCCCCAATTTATATTTGCTGCGATCTGAGGCTGTTACCATTACCAATAGTATATGCAACTGGAGAAAATCACTGAACCTATCCAATTCCAACCATTGACTTCCTTAACAAGTAACATCCAAAATATTTATATAGATATTAAGATAAAATAATCTATCACTTTTTTAAGGATGACTAGGATAAAATAATTGATTTATTATAATATTTTATTTGTTCTGAGAATTACAATTTAATCAAAACAAATAAAATTAGTTATAATAAAATAATTGTTTAAATTGTAGTTTTCAGAATAAATAAAATTAGTTATAATAATCAATTATTTTATCCTAGTCATCCTTAAATTATTTGAATATTTATATAAATATTTTTGAAGAATTTACACTCTTTCACCCACCTACATATTTATCATTGCAATGATTCTCTCATTATTTTAATTATAATACTCGTACACTCAATTATTACAATTTAATCAAATTACTACCTACCACCCCAGAGCTACAATTCATTTTTCTTCTGAAAATTCCCATACTTGTAGTTTCTTATTCACCAAACAACACAAAAGAAGTAACCAAATTACCCCCAGGAAACAAAAAGGGTCTTTGCTTTGTAGTTCTTTAAAAAAGCTGCCAAATAAAGAAGAGATGAAGTATGGTAACTGAAACCTGACAACTCAAGCAGCTAAAATCAAGGCTCGGTGCGTTTGAGAAACATACCATTTTTTAGAAAAAATGTTCAGATATATTTTAAAAAAAATTCTCACAAAATTTTCTGCTGTTTGTTTCAGTAGAATGGATCGTATGAACTAAAAAGAAAACGAAGATACTTGGCGGCAGGGGATGACTGAGTTCAATGGCGCTTTTGATTATTTAGGGTCAGGCACTTTGATTGAAGGTTGAAAGTTGAAGGCTTTATTATAGAAGGAAGGTTTGAGTGTGACTGTGTGTATACCGTCACATAGGAGGTGCCAAAGAGAAAGAAACAAAGGAGTTAATTATACATAAATGATATTTCTACTCCTCAAATCCCTACAACAACATATACCACTCATTATATTTTTTGATTCTTTTGATTACCGCAGGTCCCACACTCTTACCATTCTCTTTTGTTGCAGTTCTCTTAGTGGTCCATGCTTAGTGTAGGAATTTAAAATGTACAAATATCATTTCTATAATTATTACTTTTTATTGCACAATTGATATGTGAAATATTTGATTTTAATTAGTTTCATTAAAAAAAAGGTATGATCCATTAAAATTAATAGAACAACTTGTGATAGTTGAGAAGACTTTGAAGTTTTCTAATTATGTAAGTAACATAAAAAAATCCACCCAATTTCGTGATAAAATTAAAAAATAAAAAACAAAATAGCCACAACATAAGGGCCATTGAGCCGGGGAAAAAACAATAAAACTCAACTAAATAATGGTAAGTGAGTCATTATAATATAATTAAGAATAATATTATTTATACATCACTTTTTTTATATCTCTCTTATACTTTAATTTTTAACTATTGATATATTAAAAAGGGTCTTATTACTCTACAGTCACAAATGTGACTGTATATGTGACTGTAAAGTAATTATAAAAATTTTTAAAAATAAGTTTTATTATTTTTTTAAAATTTAAATTTTTTTATAATAATAGACTAATAATAAATTTTTAAAAAATTTAAAAATAATAATAAAAACAATCAAAAAAATTTTTAAAAAAATCATACATTTAAAAAAAATAAATATTTAAAAGAAATAAAAAAAATTCAAAAAAATATAAAATTATTTTAAAAATTTTTTTAAAAATCACTATAAATAAAAAATTAATAAATAGTATAAACAAAAAAAATTAATAAAAAAATAATAAATAATAAATTAAATAAAAATAAAAAATAAATTTGGGGGGACTGTAGCTTAATCCCCCTATAAAATAATAATAATGATAAATAATATATAATAGATGATAAATAATAATATAATATATTAATAATTAAAAATAAAAATATAAAAAATATGTAAAAAAAATAATATACAAATAATATTATTTTTTTATTAATTAAAGACCACTCGCAATGATAAAGTTTCCCTTGAATTTTTTTTTAGTAAATGTAAAATTTTTTCATTAAAAAAAGTGGCTAAGACTTACATGTCATTATTTAATGTACATTTCTATATTCATCTTGATATACTTTATATTAAAAAAAATAAGACTCAGTCTCCACTTTCCAATTGGCTTGAATAAACAATGAGGATCAGTCGTATTGGAAGTGCATAAATTCACAAGTCACTTCAACGGATTGAATCCAATGTCAACAAATGTGAAATATCGAAGGCAAGGTGGATTACATATGGTATCTCGTTAGATTAAGTCTTGTATGTCAATCATGACATACAACTAAAGTGCTAAATGTAAATTTTTAGAGGGGTTTGGAGATAAAAAACAGAGAGAACACAATCATTAAAAGAAAAGCATTAATATTAGTAATTTAAAAAAAAAAAATATATATATATATATATATATATGGAACTGCACAGATTTCTTCTACATCAATCTCTCAAAGAAAGAGAACAATAACACAAAAATGCATTCTTATAGCATGCAATCTAATTTTGAAGGCATTCTTCTTATCCAGTTTTCAAGAAATGTAGGAAAAACTGAACGGAATCTTGGATTCCTTAGCAAATAAAGGAACCAAATACCGATAATAACTCGAAAAGGAATAATCAGAGTCGCAATCCCAGTCATCAGACACAAAATCATGAATAGCAATGTAGCTGTTGGATCCTGCCAGCTCACAAGAGATTGCAATTTCTCTCCTCTGGTTGCAAAGTTACCCATGGCTGCTACAAACCTCCCAGCATTGATTCTTAACCGGTCATATCTGTGTCTTATAATGTTTTCTCCGAATTTGGATGGAATTGAATCAAACTCTTCTTCCAATTCATCTACACTTGCGGTATGAACATGTGATAACTGAGAATCCACATGTGACAGATGTGTTGGCCTCTTTGGATACCGCAAGATGGTATCTAGTATAAGGCAGAAAAACATTGCAGGCAGTACAAACTGAGGTTCAAGAATCACAACAAAGAGAACCGCGTAAACTATGAGTGTTGTTATAGGATTCTTCCATTTGCATATCTCATCAAATTGAGTGCACAAGGCAACCAATCCAGTAACAAGAACACTGATCCTGTCAAAATCAGCTCTTCCTCTGCGCATGCTCCACACTTTTTCGTGAGAATCCAGCATATATGACACAACCTCTTTTCTCAATGTGGGTTCAGATTTGCTCATCCTTGATGAGATAAGCATAACAACTTGTTTCCTTAAACCAGTTAACTGAGTCGGAGACAATGGGTTAGCATAATGCAGTCTAGGAAGCATAGGTAATTGGTAGACTTTTAAGAGATTGATCAAACTTGGGCAACAAAATCTGAAAGCCAATTGAATTTCTCCCATCTTCTTCAGTCCCGTGGGTTGCAGTTCAATGAGTGGATAAGAATAGGTGTAGATCCTATCAGTTATAATTTCAGAAAGACTGATTTTCACCTTTCCTATTCTTGCATCTATTGATCCTTCAGCTCCACGTCCTCCTTGTAATTGACCATTATCAAAAACAGCAATTGTGATGAACGTACATGGATCATAGACATCCCAAGAAAACTGCTCATTCCACTTTGGACAAAGACTATCAACAATTGTTCTTGTCCGAACCCATTTTGGGCCATATTTAGCCACACAATAGGCATCAGTGCGATTCCCTTTCTTCATTGATGGGAGACCAGTAGCATTCAAGATCCCCATTTCAAAAACCCCAACGGTTGGTCTACACAACTTCTTGACTGTGGCATTTAGATCGCTGCTGTAGTGTGGGTCCTCATCAAATATATGATACCCACCATCCAAAGAGAGCCTCAAACTAAGCCTGCCAGTGAATCTTGCATCTTGTTCAACCTCAATGATTTTGGGTCTCTCAAGATTATACGATTTAGCAGCTGTAGGTGCACCATCTACTCTCTTGTCTGCATTCTTTACAGGAACTACACACTTCCCTATGCTTTTGTGATTTTCTAATGGCCCCTGCTCCACACTCAAAACCAATTGTTGATCAAATGGTTCTGCCACAGCAATGAGCATATCCTCATTCCATTTTGGGTTTCCTTTATTGTTCTTTACCAACTTGCTTCTGAAAGGCAGACTCCCCAAGGTAGCTTGGACAAAAACCTCGGAGTTTTCAGCTCTATCTTCAAGTAAGAGGTCCTGGGCTTGAATCAAATTAACTCTAAGAATCCAAATCCTTGGCGAAAGATATATATGCGAACGAGTATTGAACATATTGTAAACATTAACCGATGCTGCATATAAATGCCAAGCTTGAGGAAAAGCCTCGTCAGCCTGAGTTCCTATCCAAGTAGATAGCATCAGCTCTCCTCTGCACTTTCTTCCCTTTTGATCCTCTAGCCCATACCATTGTGGTGCTAGTGCACTATCAGTTGGAAACCGTGTAGGAATGTCAGAAATAACGAAGGAAACCCGACCCACAATTTCACCATACCTTATAATGTTATCCTTCACCACAATTTCAAGAGTCAACTCTTGAACCCAAGCTTTCTCTAAAGCAAAGACTTGGTTCCATTCTGGATTTGAGTTTCCGCTGAAGCACAGGGTTGTCATCTTAAAGCCTCCAACTTTCACCTCCACATAAGGTTCACAAGTATTACGACCTCTAATTCCTAGCAAGTCTATGGCACTGACGATCCTCACATATAAAAAGAGAGTAATTTCAACAAGGTCAGTGGCAGATGTGATTCCACCACCGCTTGTGGCGCTCCTGGCACCAATATTTGGAGAGATCTCCTTCAAATTGAAATCCACATTGGGTTTTTTCGAGTTTTGATTTACCATTGTTTCTAACTGAAATGACACAAGACAAAAGTTTAGGTAACCAAAAGTGATTTTTGACATGTATCATAAATAACCCATTGAAATTTTGCAAAATAAAAAATAAAACAAAACAAAAACCAAATAAAAAACCAAGAAAGATGGAGAAACAGAGAGGCAGGCAAAGATAAAAAAAATCAAAATCCTAAATTAATAACATGTCAGTTGTTCTACTCATATCCATAAAGACAAACATGTAAAGCACACTCCAATATATCTCCACCAACCCAGAACTACAATTCATTTTTCATCTGCAAATTCCCATACTTGTTTCTTATTCACCAAACAACACAAAAGAGGTAACCAAATTACCAGAAAACAAAAAGGGTCTTTGCTTTGTAGTTCTTTAAAAAAGCTGCCAAGTATAGAAGAGATGAATTGTGGTAACTAAAACCTGACAACTCAAGCAGCTGAAATCAAGGCTCTGTGCGTTTGGGAAACAAATTTTTTAGAAAAATTTTCCAGATATTTTCAAAAAAAAATTCTCTGACAATTTTCTGCTGTTTGTTTCAGTATAATGGATCATATGAACTAAAAAGAAAAAGAAGATAGCGGGCGGCAGGGGATGACTGAGCTCGAAGAAGAGCTCAACGACACTTTTGATTATTTAGGGTCTCGCACTTTGTTTGAAGGTTGAAAGTTGAAGGCTTTATTATAGACGGAAGGTTTAGTGTGACTGTGTGTATACCGTCACCGAGGATGCGCCAAAAAGAGAAAGAAACAGAGGATTAGTTATATTACAATGGCTCACTTACCGTTATTTAGTTGGGTTTTAGGATTTTTTTTCCCTAGCTCAATGGGCCCTTATGTTGTGGCTATTTTGTTTTTATTTTTTAAAATTTTATCACAAAATTGGGTGGATTTCTTTATGTTACATAATTAAAAAATTTTCAGAATCTTCTCACTATTACAAGTTGTTATATTAAGTTTAATCGATCATATCTTTTTTTAATGAAACTAATTAAAATCTAACGTGTCACATATCAGTTGTGTAATGAAAAGTAATAATTATAAGCATTATCTTTAATTTTTTAAATAAAAAATATTAGAGAATTTATATTTTCCTACCAACATCTTTATTTATTATTTCAATATTCTCTCAACATATTAATATATTGGGACACATTGAATAGTCTTCTAACATTATCTATCAGAGTTTATTTAAATTATACCTAATCATTTAATTAGATGTTAAACTTAATGATTTTAATTAATAAGTATTAGTGAAAAAAAAAATTTGAGAGAAAAAAAACTTATTTTATTAATGTATTTCTACTAATAATGAGAAAATATGATCAAATTCAAAGAAAATCAAACTTCAAAATCAAACGAATTCAGAGAATTAACTCAGAATAATCAAACCACAAATCAGATCCTCAATGAACAAAACAGAACCAAAAATTAACACCTCAACAGAACAATAAACTACAGAAAAATACCCAAACCCACAATATCAAACTCTGAACAACGATTAAAGGATTAAAACAGAACAAGAAACGAACCCACAAAATGCTTATTCAGAACGAAAACTGGAAAAACACACCCAAAGACCCACCTGATGATGAAGCTGTAATGGAGATTTCACTCCTTCCTCGCAGCGTCGCAGCGGAGAAACGATGCAGACGGTGGTGTTGCCTCTTCGATGGTGGTTGTGGATGGCTCCGCTGCATGGCACGGGTGCAAATATTATTTAAACTACTATAATAAAAACAGATAACCTTATTATATAGTTTGAAGCTAAGAGCAGTAACTGAACGTGGACAAAGGTTACCTTTTGCATTCTACCACACACAAAAAAGGTTACCTTTTGCTGGCCGATGGTGCGTGAACGGCGACTCCGAATATGGGGGCGACAGGGTGCTGCTATCTACTATGGTCAGCACACCAAGTGAGGGGAGCGGGAAGCCTCGAAGACGGGTTGAAAACTTGGAAGAGTTAAAAAAACTTGAAATTAATAGGAGAGGGAATCACCAGTGAAAACCAAAAACCTAATTGGTCTACATACGGCATCGTTTCAGAAAATAGAGAGCATATAGGGAGAATAAATATTTTATTTTATTTTGGTTATCAATACATTTGCCTTGTAAAAAAAAAATTAATTTCACATAATTATTTTAGTCAAAAGTGATGAGATAATATATTTTCCTAATGTTTCAACTAAATTATTGGACTCAAATTTTTAATTGAAATATTGGTAAGGTTTGAGACATTTATGTTTTAGAATATTTTATTATAAAATATGATTTTTATTACAAGAGGCTTAAATACAGTTTTGATTTATTCAATATTATAAAAGTTTTAACTTATTTTTTTTAATTTAAAAAATATTGTCTTTTTATATTTTAAAAATTTTTAATAAAATTCTTTTATCATATTTTTGTTTATTTATAAAAGAAAATTTATAACATTGCAATTATTACCATATATAAACTTATTATTTTTTATGTGAAGTAATTATTTAACAAATCATTATATAAAATTATGTTGAAAGACACGGGAAAAGAGAAAGTAAAGGTAAAATGCCATGAAAGACACGGGAAAAGAGAAAGTAAAGGTAAAATACCCATCCAGAGTGATTTTATTAAATTTTTTTAAATAATCATTATATATAAATAACAAAATAATCATGTATATTAATTAACTTTAATATTATTATTTTATGAATAAAAATACGAGGATGCTTTAATTGAAAATTTTTAAAATATAAAATGACAACATGCTTAAATTAAAAATGAAATGACCAAATTAAAATTTTTACACTCCTAAAATAACTAAAAATGTATTTAAACCTTTCAAAAAATATAGAAAAAATAAATGTTTTATTTTATTTTCTTATCAATACATTTGCATTGTCAAAAAATAGATTAATTTCACATGGCTATTTTAGTCAAAAGTAATGAGATAATATATTTTCCTAATGTTTCAACTAAATTATTATACTCAAATTTTCAATTGACACGTTGTAAGATTTGGCACATTTATGTTTGAATATTGTATTATAAAATGTAATTTTCATTAATCTAATTACATGCTAGAAAAAAATATTTAATAATATAAATATGCAATCAAATATTTTAGTTTTCTTGTCTTAAAAATTATATTGTAGGCTAATCTTGTGATATCTTGATAAGATACAAAATAATTCTGGTTTATGGATATGATATTGATAAATAAGAACTTATAATCCAATGGTAAATTTTATGAGAAACTCATTTTATTAAAAAAATTTTAAATAGTATAAAATTAATTTTGATTTACAACAATATAATTAAATTCTTTCTCTTTAAATTTATTTTATAAATAATTCATAGCTCAAGTTACAGCCACTCAAGGGCTTTCACTGATTCACACTGGTATAAGTTCTTCATGTGGAATCAAACTCCTATTTCTATTTTATTGAATTTTTTGGATATTTTTTGGATTTTACTTTATATTTTCTTTTGAAGTAATTTAATTTAACTATTTTCAAAAGTATTTTATTATATAACGATGTGTTATGAATTTATTTTTATTTTTAAAATAACAATAAATTAAATTAAATTGTTATAATATTTTTTTAGAATAAAAAAATAATTTGCTCTTTCCACTTTTACCTTTACTTCTTTCTAAATTTTTATTTATTCCCGCACCAAAAATTTGTTGTGAAAAGTTCATAAGTGCATGAATCATTTTTAAATAATAAAATGACTCCAAGAGATCTAGTATTATCCCACATGAATTATAATTAAGTGCCAAATTATGTTTAACTTAATTTTATTTGAAAAAACAATTAATTGAAAAAAGTAACAAGAAAACACAAGGAACAAGGAAAAACAAAATTAACACAAGTTTAGGGTTTGTAAAGACAAGAATGAATATTTTAAGGTTTTAGAGTTTTCCTAAGTTAATCATTTGGTTTCTTTAATTAATTTCTACCTATGTTCTATAATTCTATATTGTAAAAACTAATTATCTAATTTATTTTATACCTTCTCTTCAGTGTTATATTAAAACTACTCTTCATCAATAACCTATCTTTATCAAATATAATATTAACAATTCTATTCAATTTAAAATATGGAAAATGGTTTGAAAATGACAAAAGAAAAAAATGGGCCTTAGCATCCTAGATTGGGCCGCCTTCGTAACCCAAATGGCAGGCACATACCCTTAACTTATTAGCAATTTGGATATTATACCTGGTTGGATAGGATCCGGATTCCAATCGTTTTTTAAAGAAAAATTTGAGAATTTTTTTTATTTAAGTTATTTATTTAATTTTAGACGATTAAAATTTATTTGATAAAATATATATATTTTGTATGCATTTTAATCATAATCATCTAAAAATTAATGAACAATTCAAATGGTGAGAAAATATAAGAAAAGATTTAGGCCGAAAAGACCTGGATCCATTTCTTAGTTGGATATATGATGTATCCCACTTACCAGGGGAAGGTTGTTGGTAGTTTAGTCAAATTTATACTAATCTCCTAATATTTTTATTGTATAAATTTAAAAAGAAAAAAGATAATATTATTAACATTTAATGGATATTAAACAAATAATATAATATATGTGTTAAATTATTTGCCGAGATAATATTATTACTTTAGAGGCTAAATTTATAGGATGTGATTTTTCATTAAATACAAGTGAATATATCATTATTTATATTAATATATATATGTATCTGAAGTAGACTATACAACATATTGATTTTATCATAAACTTTCTATATTATCTTTGAATTATATTCTCATATACTTGAACATTTTGATTAATTAATAAAAATTTATATTATCAACTCTCACTTTGACTCCCATTCTCTTGAAAAGTAGGAAAAGGGTATAACTCTATATAAAATTTGAAAATCCCACTCTTATATTTTACAATTAATCATGTTATCAACTATAAATAATAAAAACATAATTTAAATAATATTGTATAAATAATATTTTTTATTTTTAAGTAATAATAAAATACACAAAATATAAAGTAAAAATTAAAATGTAAATTAACATGCATTTTAAGACACTCGTAGAATATGATTTCTCATTAATTTAACCATTAAATTAAAAGTAATTACCTTATTGATCTTACATACTAAATTTTAAAAAAACTGAATAACAAATATTTAATAATATAAGAAAATAGCTTTAGATTATTGCAAAAATTTCTAAGTATAATATTCATGATTAATCACGTTTGATAACCTAATAAAATCTTTAAAACATGTAACACCATTTCAAACCCTAAATTCCTGTGTAAAACTTTCACAACCCTACTTTCGCTATCAAAATAATAATTTTAACTCCTATACAAAAAATAACTATTAAAGCTGTATATTCCAGTTTAAAATCCTAAAAAATTTCAAAACCCTAATTTTACTTTTAAAAACCTTATTTGGACTTATATGACACAACAATTTTTAAAACCCTAAATTCTCGTATTAATGAATTGATAATTCACTTGACATCAACTTTAAATTAACTTTAAGATTAAGATGAGCTTGAATCATGATTGTACAATGTCTACTTCTTGTCCTTTTCTCACTCCTCATTCTCTAAAACTTATAGCCCTCTCTAAAATTCCTAAAACGGTTAAACCACTTCTCAAACCCTAATGTTAGCTATTATGTATTTTTAGAAGAACATTTGAATCCATAGCTCTCACTTGAAACCCATAAAATAATCTTTGAAGCATTTAAAGAAAATAAAAAAAATTAAAAGATTTGTAGTGTGTATTAAATTGCAAAAATAAATATTAATTCCTAACGATAAGGAATAGTTTATTATTATGAAGGCATTTGATATACCATTATATTTTATGAGATATTTGGCCTATAAATTGACGTTTTAATTATGATATATTAAACGATAGACGATGTCTATTAATGCTTATACTTAATTCGACATCACCTAATATGATAGGCGATTTTCAAGATAATAGGATATCATGAGATCACACCATTGTGGGTGAAAAATCATGGGAATCTCATATCACAATACTTTTAATTTCATTAATTTTTGTAAAATTTCAATTGTATCTTTTTTTTTTGAAAAAATTTTATTTGTCATACCAAACATATGGATCTTATATATCATAATATATTATACATTGGTATCCTATGCTATGAAGATTAGTGTATCAATTATCTCCTTAGTATCATAGATAACATATAGGCATTCAAAATGCACATATTTAGTACACTACTAGATTTTTGACCCCGTATAATGCACGAACATCCAATTAAAATATGTTTAAAGATTACTAATAATATAATAAATTAAAATAATGACATTTTAAATATTGTTCATACATTTTTTTTCTATATTCTCATATTAAAACAAAAACCATTTTGTTTCATTAGTAAAAAAAAATACAGTTTGAAGTAGTAGATTCTAAGATATTAAATTCAATAATTTTGTTTCATTAATTAAAAATTATGCGTAGATTTTGTAGAAAAAAGAATAGGAAGATCATGAAAACAATAAAGGACTAAATCCTCCCAAAGCTATATATATTAGTTGTAAGGTAATTATTAACATTGTTTTTAAAAAATCATACTAAACTAGTTAAATCGAAAAAATTGAGAACCGGTTACCTGAATGGTCGTAGAACCAATCCTTTTATGCCAGTACTGTGGCAAGACTAGTACTTAGTCACTGGCTTTGGTTCGTGCTTCGTCATCGCTGATGGCTTTAATGCGTGCTTGGGGGCTTTCTTCTTTGTTGATGGCTCTGATTCCTCGTTTATGCTTAGGGTCTCTGGTTCTTGGCTACTTGGGGGCTTATGTTCTTTGGTTGGGGGAAGCTTACAGAAGACATTAGAAGGAGGTGTGGCATGCTGAAAGGCATACAGAAGATGCTTAAGGGGGTGGGAACGTGGTGGATACTAGTAAGTGGTACTGTGGTAACCTTATCATATATGATTATATTCTTTTATAAATTATTAAAGGTTTAATTGTACTTTTAGTTCTTCTAATTTGCTAAAGTTACAGTTTAAATTCTCCTAATTTTAGTCTAAACAATATGGTTCTCTAGTTTTAAAAAAGTTATAATATTTGTTCCTTAGTTAACTTTTCATCTATTTTTTATAAGATTGCAAACTCAATGTTATGCTCTAATTTTAGATACGTGATCGATATAGAAAACTACCATTTAAATGACCTCCTACAAGTATTCGCATATACAAATACAATTATAATTCTGACCTATCAAATTAAGCAAGTTCATAATAATATTTTAACGATAAAACATAATTTCTTAGTCCAACTGTTATTTTAATAAAATATTAATAAATAATTGGATTTGGTATGCAAAGCTTATGTGAATTTAAAAAATGATTAAATGTATTTTGTGGAGCTTATATGGAGCTCACGTGGAAGTGTAACATGTCAAGCACCATATATTAGGTCTTACTTTAATATTTATTAGTTATTTTTATATTATAAATATATTTGTTATATTATATATTGTAAATATCTAATTTTGTCCATAAAGTTTTTTAAATATTAAAAAAATACAAATGCACAAAAAGAAAAATTTTTGAAGTAATTTCCAAAAAAAAAAGGAATTAAGAAAATACAAAAATTTGGAAAACAATACATAAATGCCAAAAATGCATACAAAATAATCCTTAAGCCCTTTTTTTTAACACCATTTTCGGCCTATACCTTCCTTGATTCAAGTTGGCAGCCCAATTTATTTTATATCTCTCCAATCCATTCCTTCTCTTGAAGTACAACACTCCCTCAGCCCTAATTAATTATTTCATGACCCGATCCAAAAGCCTACCCAACCCATTAGGTCACTTTCCTATCTTTTTCACTTGCTGGAACCGTCTCATTTCTTCTTCTTTTCACAGTCATTCCCTTCATTTCATGCACACCCATTCCCTTTTTACCATCCAAGCTGCACCTCACTCACCAGCGGCTTTACACTAGCACAATAGCATCCCTTGACACTCGCTGGTCCCCTCTCTCTCGTTCATTTCACACGTAACGCTCCAGTAGCCGCAGCCTCCATGGTTCTTCCCTCTTCTCCTCACAGTGGTCCCCATGGCAGGTGCCCCCTCACCCTAGCTTCCTTCTTTTCTTGCCGCCATCTCCATACAGTGGTCCCTATTCCCTAATTTCTCGTTCACCGGCTCTTCTCCTCTCCCATTTTCCTGATTTCATGTGGCACACACCTCCTCTTTCACATTCGTGGCTCCATATCTCTCTGTCAGCACACCAATATTGGGTGGTCCATCCTGCAACAATCTCACGCACCAAATGCCCATCTCCAGACTTCACGCACACACCTTCAACTCACGCTCACAAGCCCACTCAGTCATGTTGCCATTCGCTACCAGCATGATTCCTATTTGTTGTGGTTACAATGATTTTTCTACTTTTGCTCACTCTCTCGTGCGTGGCTCATGATCTGCCGTGTGATGATGAGTGCTTATAACCATTGGATTTATGGGTTTATTTGTTTATAAAAGGGAGAGGATAGCTAATAGAAAAAGCAAGGCTGAGAGAGAAAATTTTCGGGGTGACTCTGCCTTCATTGCTCGGCCTTTGGAGATCTGGGAAGGAAAATAGTCATTTTCTTCATTTTTGGATTGGGAAGGTAACGAGCAATCCTTCATCTGTTGATTGTTTAATTGAGAGCTATGATGGCAGGTCTCGGGTACATTGATTCCGAATGATTTATAGTGAATTCCCTGGTTTGATTATGAGTTGTGTTAAAATATCATTTTATTTTGTGGGTCAAATTTGACTTGCTGCTTTAAGATTGAGTCTGTTAAGTTCAACTTGATTTTGGTGCTATTTTAATCTGTAGGTTGAATCTGATTTGCTAATCTATGGTTTCTTTTATCTTGTTTGAATTTGATGGTATTTAAATCCATGTTTGAAAATATGGGTTAAAGATGGTTTGAGGTCTTATCTTTTTTTTTAAAAAAAAAATATTGGAAAGACTCGTGGAGCTTGAAACGTGAGTGAGGGGGTTGCGTTTGAAAAATGAGGTTCAAGAGTATTCAAAGGGGGTAACTCATTCTATGGTTATTTTCTCTTCTTTTCTTTTCTATATCCATGAGCAAAGGGTATTAAACCTATTTTTAAGTGAATGTGATGCTTCTTTGTTGAAATGTGGTTTCAAATTCTGAATATGATTTGATGTTTGAAATCAGGATTTGTTCTTTATTGAAATGTGGCCTTATTTCTCAAACTATTTGGGATTTTGAACGTGGGTTATTTTTGCATTTGGGTCCATTTCGTTCTTTGCTTAAATATGATTTTAATTTGGTGATTGTCGATTTGTTTCCAAAATAATTTTGATGTACATTTTGAACATGCTTTGTATTAATGCTTAGATACTACTTGGAGTTCATGTTTTTTTTTATTTAGTTATTTATCTTATTTTTAATTGCATTATTTAAGTTTTATTTGATTTGTAATATTTTAGTTTTGTTTATTTATTCCTCTTCCCAATGTGTAAGTTATAAGCCATCCACATTTATTTTATTTTCTTTCTCTTGCTATTTTTTTTTATTGTTTTTTACTTATTTTAACTCTTTCAAATGAGATAAAAGGTGTCCACCTTGTTTATCATTTAAGAAAATAATAGAAAATTAAATAAAGGTTTTTCAAAAAAGGGGTTTTAAATCAATTTCAAATGGCTTTTTGAAAATAAAAATAACAAAAATGAATGTTTGGATTCCTCTTTTTATTTAGAAAACAATTTTGACAAATAAGAGAATTTCAAGCCCAAATTACATTTTTAAGTAGCTTTAATAGGAAATTATTTTGGGTTTTTAAAGGCTCATTAAATTTAAGTTTGATTTTAGGTTTAAATGAAGTTTTATTTGAAATTGGGTGTGAGAGCCCATTGAATTGAAGCCTCTTGGGTCAAATTATAACCTTTCAGAGCATTTTTAGATTCTAATGGCCCGTTGAAACCGCTATTAAGGTTCTAATGGCCCAATTATTCAAATAATTAAGGGTATACTGAAAATTAAGGCATTCATTTCTCTTTAAAATTCCACTTCATCTTGTGACTCCAATGATCACTCCTAAATCTTAGGTTTCGGGTGGAGGTTTATCTTCCTACATTGTCATAGCCTTTATAGATTTTGGGTGAAGGTTTATTCACCCATATTATCTAAAACAGTCTTCCTCTTTAGGAAAGTGATCATATATCATTCATAAGTAATTTTCAATCAAAATAATCTCGAACTACGTTGACCACTTGATCCTTTTTAGGGTACGTAGGCACTTACTTAATGAGACAGATTTAGATTTTTCATCTTTTTATCACTATAAAAAATGAGTAATTAAAATACATAAAATTAAAGTACGAATGATTTAGGGTAGCCATTCTCAGGAATGGATGTTGTGAGGTACCAAACATATTTCTTACGCGTAATTAGACTCCCGAACCTATAATCTAGTTTCAAGGGCCAGTATTTGGTTTCTTAATGATCTCAATTATTCTTATAATTAATTGGTGGTAACTTTATTTTTTAATCTTTTTATTTTTTTTGTGACCTTAAAATCATTATAGTATATTGTTCGACCGTCACGTTGTGATATATATTATAAATATCTAGTATTTATCTTATATATTATATATATCTATTATTTATTTATATTTAAATATAAAAATTATCATTCTAAAAAAAATGTCAATAAATGATTATATTTGCTAAGCAAGAGTTTATATGGATTAAAAAATAAATTTATTATGTGGAGCTTAAATAGAGCTGATATGGAAGTGCCACATATCAGCACCATATCATCAGGTCTTAGTAAGATTTGGAATAATAGCACGTACGGTCATCTCAAAAAATAAAAGAATATTTTATTTTTCAAGATGAAATTTAATTAAAGAGTTAATTTTATTCAATACTTTTAAAGAGATATGTTCAAGAATAGTATGTCATAAAACTTAATTAGTATATTAGTGTGTATATATATATACATATGTAAACACCTATTTTTGTCCCATTACTTGCTCTTTTTACTTTATTTTATCAAAACTTGGTGTATTTATTTCTAATATTTTTTTAACCTAATTTTTATCCTAATCCCCTTATATTTCTGACCGAATTCCTTTAAAACCCGTGACTCTGCTCCTCTGTACACTGGCCTCACCCCTGCATACCCTCTCTCTGAAAAACTCATCCTCCCACACTCCACGCTACCTCTTCTTCACCCTCTGAAGTCCATTTTTTCCCCACACCAACCTCTGCAACCAGTCATCTCATCTCTCCCTCAAACTCCACTGTAAGGTCTCGTCATACTCACTCTCCCTCAGCAACACTTTCCCTTCATCACACCCAC
>JASKGM010032000.1:0-17421 GCA_034509205.1 Ceratonia siliqua | reverse complement strand
TTAAGAAAAAAAACTTGTGTTTGTGTGATTAATTCTTCCACTTGTACATATGTATTTTCTTTCTTAAAAAAAGACTGAATTATCTCGACATGTTAATTTCGTTAATATCATTTTATTGAATTAATTACTCAACTAATTAAATATAAAAAATATTAATATATTAGCTTAGGTGACTTATTATTAGAGGTGTCAATATGGACCGGTCTGATCTTACCTTACATTGACCCCTAAAAATGTAGTTAGGGCTGGGCTAGCTTCGTCCATATTTGATATGGGTCTACAAAACCCAACCACAATTTAGCTTATGGGCCACCATATATATTCTTTCATATAATTAATATTTTCATAAAAAGACTTAATAATTATATCTAATTATTACTTAATTACATCATATTTTCAATATACAAATTACATAAATAACTACAATGACATAACATAAATTACTCAAGTCATAACATAAATTAAAAATATTGATAAAGAAATCTCAAGCCATAATATAATTTTTTCAAAGTTTCAATACCATAACATAACTTATTCAAACTTTTAATATCACAACATAACTTTCTTAAAGATCCAATATCATAACTAAGTTAGAGTTTTTTAATAAAAAAAAATTTTACCTTAGCCCGTAAGGTCGGCCCAGCCCTAACCCGATTTAACTCCCCAATTTAGGGGACCTCGATTGAAATAGTTAAAATAATATCCTAACTCAAGAATATTATAGGGTCATATGGGCTAATCCTGTGGCCTGACTCATATTAACACCCCTACTTACTACAGCACTTTTTTTTATATCATAAAATATTAGTTTAATAAAAATAATATAAAACTTATTATCCTTACTATTCATAATGAAGTTTTTGGTTGACTAAGTTTATCTAGATAAATAAAATAAATTAATAAGAAATAGTGGCATAAACATGTTAGATAACTTTTTTACTGGAACGCACCTATAATATATTCATAGGTCTATTTGTCATTAGTTTAATCTATCCAAGTTTAGTAAACCAACGTATCTAGGAATTTTTCATTATAATTAGTTAGTTTTGGAACAATTATTGTTACCGAGGAGTGTTGGATACATTTATGGGAGTTAAACAAATAAGATAACATTGATAATATTAATGAACACTATTTTAGTTTGTTTTATCTTCCATCATAATTATTTTCTTGCAAAAATACCTGGTTGCTGGGTTGTGAAATAACTAGCTAGTTTGGACAAGAAGAAATAATGGTACATAAAATGAGGGTTTTTACTCAGTTTTTTTTTTTTTTATAATTTTGCTTCATTTTTATCTTGGTTTTCTATGCTAATGGTGCTATAGTTGATTTTGGTAGTAGATGATTATTTTTAGCAAGTTTAAATGGGATTAAAATAAATTAGAATTGCCCAGAGAAAGCCCCAAAAACGAAGCCGAGGACCAAGTAGTTTCGGAGTAACAAGTTTTCATTGGAGTTATTTTATTTTAGTTCATATAAGTTGAGTTGGAATTGGAAATCTTCAATCCTAAAAACTTTACTGGAGTTATTTGACCATATTGCTTGTGTTCTTTTTTATTTTGTTTGTTGTTTCTGTTACATGAGCGCGTATCACCAGATTAAATGCTATACCTGTTAGTTATGACAACTTTTTTTACTTAATCGTAATAGTCCAAGTATCATGCAACTGGATTTATACTTGGACCTCTCTTATAGGATAATTATTACACACCTTGGAGAATAGTTCCATAAGTATTATAGATGCCACTGCCACATTATAAGTAGTGTTTGTATTTGAATATGGTTGTGCCTTATAATGCCATACTTTAAATATGGTTGTGCCTTGTGTCTTTGTTATATACTTATATCTAACCATGTTCTAATTCTTCATTATCAGGAATGGTTTGCTTTTTGCAGCACAAACATTGGAATTTGGGTTTAGCTTATAAATGTTTATCATAATAAATAGGGAAGCATAAACCTGTTTGTGGGCAAATCATTGAGAAATTACATAAATAGGGAAGCATATATATATATACTTGTTTCTGTTTGTCAATTCTACGGATGATTTTTGAAGATGAAACAGTTATGTAAAGACAATTTAAGATAGAGATTTCTGGCATATTTGAACAGTTTGTGTGAGGAGGCATTTGATCAGAATGAGATTGCTATAGTTTGGTATTAGCAGCAGTACCAATCTTCTTCAGGTGCTGAAATGCTTGTACGGTCTCTGCATCGAAGCCACCTGCAAACTGAATTCCCTGGCGGCTGATTAGTTGAATATAGAGGGAATTTTCATTTATAATGTTGTGGGGTCTGAGGACTGCGCCCTACCTGGTGTACTCTGAATGCAAACCTAACTCCTTGTACCAGCAGGTTCTCTTCCTGCAACCCTTCGTTACTTTCCATTTCCTTCGTTACCCGTTTCATGTATTCCTTCGCCACCCTCAATGAGCTTAGCTTCATCTGCAATCAATAACCACAGTCACTGGTTTCAGTTTTCAATTTAATTTATTAAGTGTCGTGTTGTCTCTGATGTAAATTGATCAGATACCACATAATTCTGCAATTCAAGTATCCATGACTGATAGCCCTAAATCTATAAAGCAAGATTTGAATTACTGGGTTGTTTTTTGTTGTTGAGACTATACTAGAGAGTACAAAAGAAATAACAAAACTTAATTTGTTACCCATTTGGTTTGTGGACTTGACTTCCTTAATGAGTGTTATTAGTCGAACCAGCAAGAGTTATGGTACATTACATTTTAAATAAGCTATCTGCTGTCTACCTGACCAATAAGGCCTGTGTCCAGCATCCATTCCCAAGGAATATGGCAATTCCTATATCGCTTACTAGTACTCTCCCTTGTCCTCTCTGTAGTGCTCACACTTCTCTCCAACCTGCAAATTCAAAGGTGAAGATTGTGATTAATTCATGACATTTTTTAACAACATGAAGCTGCTGAATTCTAATTCTGTACATGCTCGCCTGTCTTGCAGTGCTTGCATCCTTTTCAAGGCCTGAGCCAATGGCTCTCTGGGATTGTCCTCAAATGATGAAACTTCAGACTCTAAGTTCTTGAGATCTCTGTAGTTACAAGCAGCTTCCCGAAGTGCATCTGCTTTTTGTTCCGGCCACTGGGGAAAATGCTTCAGTACTGAACGTTCATCCACCAATGACGACAGTTCCCCATCCAGCCATTTCACAAATGCCTCCACCTCAGAAATATCTGCAAATGAGGCAGACTCTACCTCTTTTATCAAGAAACTGATGAATTCTCCTTGTCTTTGAACATCTGATTTTATCTGTTTATCAAAGAAAGGATGCTTCATTATAAAAAAATAAGAGATTTTGACAAGTAAATATGAGCAGGTAGGAACTAAACTTACAGCAGAGAGATAAGTTGAGCGGTTTTCAATTTCCTCAATCATGTTTTTGGTAAATGCAACTGCTGCGGCTCCATTGGGATTCGTTCTGTTCTCCATGTTAGCTTCCTTTCTTGTAAGAGAACGATACAATTCTATTACTTCAGGCACACGACGAACTGCTCTTAACCCAACTTGTGATTTTGGCGGTGCTGGAGGTGGTGGTGGTGCTGTTAATGGAGGAAACTTAATTCCCTTTTCATCTCTAAGTGAAGGGAGAGTGGTGGAAGCAGGCCTTGGTGGAGGATTTGGTACTCTTTCTGGTCTTTCCTTTCTGGGGGCTGATTCTGGGAAATCTGGCTTTGTATGCAAAATCTCATTCTCTGGACACTGCTCAGGAATCACTACCTGAACTGCTGCTTTATGCAGATGTGAATCTGAGTTGCTGCCATCGATAGAGTTCTGTATCTTCTTCCATAGCATGGACTTCCTCTCAATATTGTGAGCTTTAAGTGAAGCTATCTGTGTTCTTAAACGGGCTACTTCTTGTCTGAGTTCCTGATTTTCTTTCTCCAGTAACTCATTCCTCGCCATTTGAGCTTCAAGATTTTTCTTGAGAGAACTGATCTGGGCTTCATTCTCTTCTTTAGGCATTTCATCTGCTTCTTCCTTCATCTGAAGGATGGCTGGATGTGGTTTTCAAATTGATATCTTTGATCATTTTCCTTTTATATTTGGTCTTGCTTTTGAAGTAAGGTTGGTATGTAAAAAAGCTCTATCAGCAACATTGCCCCAGAAGAAGCTAGCAATGGCCTTATGGACATGCTGAGTACGTTAGTCTTCATAAGGATGCTTTGGACATTTCACAATTTCGATTCTCTTAGCTATAAGGATTCATTATGATGCCTTTGTAGCAAATTTTTTTCATAGATGAGAGATTACTTGGGCTTGCTGGCAGTGGCTAGTAAGTGATAGCTGTCTTTAGAATGTCATGGTAGGTACAACCTTAAATTCTTTGATCAAATTTACATTTCCTTCATTGTTTTCTCTCTCTTTATTATTGGTGGGAATTGGCTTTTTTATTTTTAACTCTGTTACAATTATAAAGCACTATTTTTTGAAAAACAAATTTTATGAAATATCGTTCTAGAATACAAAATTTTTTTATGCCCAAAATAAAATTTTCCTTTTTCTAAGAATAATAAATAGACATAATAATAGTTGGGCAGACATCAGACTTTAGTTAACATAAAAAATTTTCATGTTTGAGCCTTAAAAGTTTGTAAAAATCAGGCTGGGATTTGGGCAGATCTCTTGGTAAATTTAGACTGCAAAAGCATGTTTATAGAGGTCAGTGGTCCTAGTGAATGTATAGTTTCATTTCTAAGTTTGAATCCTTTAAATTTGATTTGGAGTTTGATGTTTATTTTACATGTGGTTTGAATGGTGGAAAAACAGAAGATAGTACCGAACTGATTACAAAGTCCTAACTTCCCTGTGGGGAAACTGTCTGTGCAAATCTGTGTTGTCCAAGTGCAATCTTTGGAATGGGAGTGTTGGAATCTTGGTCAATCTAGCTTTCATTGTGATGCTCGCCTTTCATCTTTTGTAAATCAGAGCCCTTCTTGTAATTGAATACCATTTTGTCTATTCTTTGCTTGTGAAGCAACGAGAGGAAAGGACAAAGCAGGGAAGGAAATGTTGCTATAGCAAGGTTCAGGAGGGTGAAAATTTTTGCAAAATTAAAAAAGGCAAAGGTCCTGATTATAACAGCACACCAAATGAGATCCCCTTGATAATTTCATTTTTTTCATAGCAAATTATACTAGGTATTTTCAGATATATTATATTCTAGAATAATACTTTATAAAATTTTACTTTATTTTCTGATATTATTATAAGACATTATAATCAAAGAAGAAAATAAATCTTATGAGATACTGTTATAAAATATAATATCTTTGAAACCAACCGAATAAAATGATTTTTTTTCTTTCTCACCTCCCTTTCTTCCTTCTTACTCTTTGCATAGGCTAATGCAACCTCCTACTCCCCTTTGTGCGGCCAAAGGAGAAAGCATAAAGTGATGATAGTTAATCAGTAGCAACTGTAAACAGGAATATAACTAAGAGAGTGAAGAGGGATAAATGTATTAAAGATGGAGAGTTTGGTTTTCTGTGGTGGTTGAGCCTGAGCTTCTCAACTCATTTAGGTGAAGAGCATGAAAGCAGCCAGGCCCCACAGGGAAGTTTAAGTCCCTAAAATATTTGTCCAAATATTAAGAAGCTTAAAAACGTTGGTCATTAACAAGTTCAGCCAAAGCCCGCAGAAGTTATGTCATTACATTATCTAGAAGGCATTCACTTTTGAGTGAAACTACCAATCTTTTTTTTTAGTTAATTTTATTTAGATGTCTTCAAAGAGAATGCATAGTATTTCATAAGATTTATTCTTCTCTCATGATTCAGAATAAAAAAGAATTAGTTTTTTTTTTTCTCTGATTGGATCTACCTATCTTTTTTATGCAATTTCTTGGGCGTAGAAGTCATACTACTTTCGGCAAAGCTATTCGCTTCATATCAGCCTTAATAATGAAAAAGAGAAAAGAAGAAGCTACAATTTGAGACATAGCGTCGGCTACATAAAGCACTGTAGCTGGAGCTTTATCTTTGGAGGGTTGATGGCTTGATACCCTTGTAGGCAATGATATTCGGCTATTGGATTTGTAGTCCTATCCACCAAGATTGTACTTTAATGCCTAATGGCTATGCACATACCTTCAAATTTAATGCGTAGAACAGGAAATAGCGGTTAGTTTTTTTTGCCTTCCAAAAAGTTGGTTGATAGTCTTTTCTTTCTTTTTCTCTTTTCCCTTTTCCAATGTAGCCCAAAAAGAAACGAAGTGTTGAGGGGGTACTCTGTATAAAAAGGTCCTGAATTCAAATACAAATAAGGAATTCTGTTTTCTTTTTGAAAATTCATGCCCTAAGAAGGAGGGAAGTAATCTGTACCTCATGGGAAATTTGAGATTTTTCAAAGGACGGCTATGAGCATTTATTGTGCAGTTGGAGGAGAGCAACTAGTTTGAACTCATATATGGACGAGGGATTTGAATCTGTATCCCTTAAATTTACTACGTAAATTTTAGAAAGAGAAGAGAGATGAATGGGATTCACATGAATTAAGTGGGCTCTATTTATTTGATCTCTTTCTTCTTTCTTCGAGTTGAATCCCTTGTAAAAGTTCAGGGAATCCATTTTTGATGAATGGCTGGTTCAACAGACTAAATTCCCTTGACTGCGTGTGCGTGTCCTATTTTGGGGTCCATACCATATTGGCCCAATATTCATAGAAGGCACCTATACAAAATACCAGCTCATATGGCCCCGTCCCTTATGCTCTATTTTTCTTGTAAGGTGGCTACTTCAGAATTTAGATCATGGTGTAGAGTTGCTAACGTTAACAAGAACATAAAAAATAAAAAATAGTATAGACTATGTGGCCCTAGTGACAAACAAGCCTGCATTTTGATATGGTGAGCCTAAGGTCATCATTATTAGGAATCCGTGAGTACCATTATGAATTCCATGAAACAAAATTGTGGAAGTTTTAGTCGGAACAAACCACAAAGCTGAGTACAGTCATAAATCCTTTTAAACAGAAACTGGAAAGGCCAAAAGTATGCTCTGGTTATTCTTACAGATCGGAGTCTGACTAGATGGTTTTTCTTACTGAGGATTTGGAGAGCGGCTATTGGCAGAAGAAACCCTTGAGCCCCATTCTAGAAGTTCTTTGCTGGTATCATCCTTGTGAACAATCACTTCAATAAAGCACAAGCAATCCTTCTTCTCACCCATTGCTGTTGCAATTGCTTCGGTAAGCTCATTTTCACAACGGACCTGTTACACAACATCACATATACAATCATCTTATAATGGACTTTCAAATTACCATTCAATTTAAACCAGTAAAACCCTCATTAGAGAACCCCTAAAACAAAATCACCTTTTTTGTCCAGCAATTTCCTTCGCCATTGTGGATTGCATCCACTAAGCCTGTGTAGTTCCAGTTTTTTATCACATTATAAGGACCATCATGGATTTCAACTTCTATAGTGTATCCACCATTATTTATTAGAAAGATAATGCTCTTATGTTCACATCGTATCATTGTTGATATATCTTGTGCAGTCACCTGCCGGTAAAAATCCTTGTAAGAGTTTTGGAAACAATCAAGAAAATTGTTCACTGGCAGCAATTGAAGCTTAGAGATCAGCAAAATAAAGTTCGAATTTGTTCTTTTAGAACCTCCAAGTTGAACTATCCAGTGCTCAAATATTGGAATGTCCTCTGCTGGGACACATGTTTCTTGCAGTAATATATAGAGATGAATGATAATTAGAAATGAGGTCATCAATATTGTGAAATTGGTTCCAATCTCTCCTTTTCAGGGTTACAAGTTAGAAGTTCGAATGCTGACCTGAAAACTCCCATCGCCAATGCAAGATATTACACGTTTTTGAGGTACAGATTGTGCATATCCAAGAGTTGCCCCAACAGACCACCCAATTGAGCCATACTGCATTTGAAATTCATACCTGCAACACCAACTTTTTTCCTTTTTCTCTTATATTCCTAAAGATTCAAAAATACAAAGAAATGCAAGCTGAGTCTTTGGTTACTTACCCACATCCTTCTGGTAATCTTAGTTTCTGACAGTTAAACCAGGAATCTCCTGTCTCAGCAATCGCAGCAGTGTCACCAGAAAGCATTTTCTGTATGTGCTGAAAGAGAACATTAACTCTCAAAGGCTCAGTAGGATCGCTTTTGAGAGGTTGCCCTTCCGAGACATAGATTCTGTGGTAGTTTTCATAAGCAGTAGTGTTGCGGTTAAGCCTTTTTGCAAGTGCTTGAAGAAAGTCCTTCATTAGTACGCAACCAAAAGCAGGGCCATTGGCGATTACCACACGGTCAGGTTGCACAATGATTGCCTTCTCCTTCTTAAGAAGTAGAGAGTAACCTACAGAACTGTAGTCATTGAAAATTGGTCCAACAAACAAGTATGCGTCAGCTGATTCGACAATCTCAGAACAAAAGGCAGTGCTCACAGCTCCCCAATAAGTCCCTATGAAGTGAGGATGGGTTTCTGGAACTAGTCCTTTTGCAGATGGCATCGCAGCAATCGCATAACCACAAGCATCGGCCAATTGGACAAAGGCCTCACAAGCCTGGGCCACTCGGAGTTTTGGCCCTCCCACCATGACTGGCTTCACTGTTTTGTTCAAGAAAGCTGCTGCTGCATCCACTGCTGCATCAAGTCCCATCTTGTTGCTTAATCTGTATCAGCATATGAATGAAACCTGAACTCCTTTGCTTATTATCTCTTTCAAGGACTAGGTTTCTAAAGAGAAAAAGCATCGAGCAAAGAAACTACCTGGGAGATATAGCAAATGGAATAGGGTCTCTGCTAAAAGTTGGATGAGGGATTGCCGGCAAGTTACAGCTGACGCTAATATAGATAGGTTTGCTTTCTCTTAAACAGGTAGAAATTGCTCTGTCAACCAGTTCGTGAGCATCTTCCAAATTGCTTATCACTGCCTGTACACAGATTTAAAATCATATGGTAAAAACTATCCCAGAAAGCTTTTGTCGATCAAGAATCCTCTACACCACTTAGTACTTACTGATAACCATAAAATTAAGCTGTTCATCAAAAGATAAAAGTAATGTGGAAAGGAACAGGCAAATCATGTTGCACCAATTTAGAAAAGCAAAGGCAGAGGAAAAAGAAAGCAATAGGAATATATCACATGCTTCCTAGTTTTGACGCAAGTTTGATATGTTTATTTTATGCAAATTCACTTGTCTGAAAAATATTTTCCCGATTTTTTATATGCTTTATTTTCTGTGTTTGTTATCAAAAATATATTTTATTATGCAATATTCTACTAATTATACTTAAAAAATCTTTAAAGTAGAAGACAGTTGATAATTGAATTGTTGCCTTACACATTATTATTGATTTGTTCTGTACCAGTTTGTGTTAGTTTTACAATCTTTAGAACGGGGCTCGGGATTTGTGCTATAACATTTTCTCTCCGAAATGTTATTAATTAATTAAAGATATTTTTTCACAATCATATCATTTTCCGTGAAACAGACCTACTGTCATTCAAACCTATTCCCATAAAGTTTCTGTGCAAATATACGACAGGTAACTATCTATATACCTGAAAGCATGTCACAGTCTGGAAGCATCTAAGTTCTTGGCTGAAATCTGGCAACCCAATAGTGTGATGGAGAATTCTGTTAGTCCCAAAATCATTTGTATTTGGACCCCCAACAATGCATATGACTGGAAGGTTCTCACTATAAGCCCCAGCAATAGCGTTCAGTATGCTAAGCCCACCCACAGTAAAGGTTACAACACAAGCACCAACCCCACGAGACCTGGCATAGCCATCAGCAGCATAGCCAGCATTGAGCTCGTTGCAGCACCCAATGTTTGTGAGCCCAGGCTCTGCAATCAGATGATCAAGAAGCGTAAGATTAAAGTCACCGGGCACGGTGAACACATCGGTAATGCCTATCTGAACGAGGCGGCGAGCGAGGAAGCTCCCAAGAGTGGCAGTACAGGCGACAGGAACAGAGTGACAATCTTGTATCGAAGCACAGCCATTCTGGGGAGTGTATCCCACATTGTTGCTACCGGGTTTGGATGAGTCCAGTGCGCCCATCATGGTGTGCTAGTGATGAAGAAGAATGACGCAGAAGCAGAAGATGATGATGATTGATGAAGAACGGAGAAGAGAAAAATGGAAGTTTGGAGGAACGTAAAGGGCAAAGGGAGGGCGTTGCTCTTTGACATGAGAGCGAGAGAAGAAAGGCAGAAGTTTGGCGCGAAATATAAGGGTCTGATTATTCTTTGGGAAGACCCGTTCCCCATATATGCCAATGAACCACAGAAACTCTGAAACTGAGATGCAAAAACCGAGTTGAAGTTCAATCCATGCATTTTGTTTGTCCCACATTTCTTGTGATTTTTTCGAAATTGTTAGAAAAAAGCGAACATTAAGCCACTAAATGTGACTTTATAGTTAATATTAGACATTTGAGTATTTTTAGTTTATAATTAAGAAATTTTAATTGTACGTTTATCTAGATTTATTTCTTAAAAATATACAAGTTTATGAGAAATTAATTTTGGAGATTTGCATTAGAATTTGGCCCTTTTTTCTCGACATCATTTTGCATGGCATGGCATGAGCGTAAGTGAAGCCTTTTAAAATCCATTCTTTAAAATCAAAGGAGTATATATCTCAACTATAAATAAAAGAATTATTTTTTTCTTAAAAAAAATTAAAAAGAACCTATTTTATAAGATGTACTACTAGTAAATTTACTTCAAAATTTAAATTTGCAACTAAGTAATTATATATAAGTAGATCATTGCTACCAAGTTAAGCCACTAAATTTGTATAATGGTGATTAATGGCGAGTGAGGAGTTTGGATGAGGTCTTAAATTCAAATTACTGTGTTGTAATGAAAAAAATAAAGTTGGACAGCAACCAGTGAGCCATAAAAGGATCATGAAAATAATTGAATAAACATAATAAATACTAAGTTTAGTATTTAAATAATTAATAAGATGTTCACTACGCTACTGCTGGCAGTAGCATAGTAAACAAGTACGATTGATTCAAAAAATCTAACAATCAACTAACAATTCAATTTAACAGTCACAATTTAACCTAACAAGATTTGATTATCACGATCGCTAACTGTAGTACAGTAGTATAGAAATTACCAATTAATAAACCTCTAAATTAATATTGTACAATGAGCTCTACAACTCTGTCTAGATTTCACAGCCCAAATCATTGAAAGGTTCTTAAACATCTTCTATCTTCTAACAAATAGCTGCTCGTTTCATTGAGTAAAAATTGAAATGAAGGAAAAATAGTGGGTTAATTGAGTTTGTGGTTGGTGGAACTGATTTAAACAAGTGTGTTCCTTTCTCTAATTTGGGATAATATCATTTTTAATTAGGGTTTATATATTGCACTTTGGATGGAATGAGTTATTTGTCAAAATTGAAACTCTAGTAGGTTATTTGGCATATGGTCAAAAGTTGAAGCAAGGTGCACTTTCGCCTGAAAATTAATAGATGACTTCTGATTCTCACGCTACGAGCACGTTTAGTACAGAGAAATAGCAAAATGGAAAGCTAGAATATGCACATTTTTGTTAAAAAAATTTGTCAGTGTAATCTGTTTTCTTTGTATGAAACAATTTTTTGACTACATCCTTAGATACAGAACCATGGACACCTGGAGATCAATGATGAAAATTTGACATCTAATCGTTCTTGATCATCAGCTTGTAGAAGTATTTGTCACTGTCACGCGCTGACAATTCTCTTCTGTGGGCAAGCCTCTGTACAAAGGTTAGACATAGTAAATCATACCAACCTCCAGCAAAGAAGTGTGAGGTACATTCAGAACAACATCAGGCTCTCTGCAATTCTTGCTTAGAAAAGCAAAAACAACATCTATTGCAAATTTCTTTAAGATGGATGATGATTTCTTTGCCTTTGCATAGGAATGCCCAAGTATATAGGCAACGCCAGATTCCTTGGCATTCAAAATCTGTAGAGACTCTTCTTTGAAGAGAGACTCTTGAAGATGGCCATCATTATTCTTCACCAACTTCAAAAGACTCGAAGATGGATGCAAGTTCTCTTCACAATATGACCTGTTAGAAGTGTTCTGGGCAACACCAAGGTCTTCCGAATTTGAGTTTCCAACAATTGTAGACAATTCATGTGTTGGTTCTGGAACACTCTCCACTTCTGTTTCTACAAATTGTACTATCCCAGACAGCAATTTGTTCTCAAAATTATAGTTCTCCTGCTGCAGATCCTTGTAACCATACCTGACAATGCAACGAAACATACCATATTCCTTCGGGCCAATCCGGCTGATGAGTAACCGTTCATTTTCATTAACATAAGGGACTTGAACAGATTTGACACAGACAAAAACTAGCACCTGATGGAATGCTGGCAAGTTTGTAACAAAATGGCCAAAAATAGCAGGGACCCCAGAAGCCAGATTAGTGTATATGAGTCCTACTCCAGGGACACGGACTATGCCTAGGCAAGGTCCCATGGATAGTATCCTACTCATTGAGACCTTGTTTTCCACATCAAATTGGTGTTTCTTCATTGTTCCATAGTTCCATGTGTACATTATACCCATGAAAATAAAAGATAGCACAAGTGGGATCCATCCTCCTTCAGGGACCTTGCAGATGGAGGCTGAGATGTAAAGCAGTTCAATTGATCCAAACAAGAGAAAACATGCGATGGCTTTTACCATTCCTTGCTTCCACACAATCACAATTACTAGTATCATCAAGCATGTTGTTACAAACATAACAGTAGTGACCGCCAGCCCTACAAACCCATTAAATAGTTAGATTTACTCATCAATAGTTCCAAATGTTATAACCATAGTGGAAAAGAATTATACCATATGCATGACCAATCATGTTTGTATCCCTCAGGCCAATTGTAACAGCTAAACAAAGGCACATTAATATCCAATTGACTTCTGGGATGTATATCTGCCCATAAATTCTGCTTGAAGTATGAATAATCTTAACACGAGGAAAACAGTTTAATGCACAGCACTGGCTTATAATGGAAAAAGTAGCAGAAATTACTGCTTGACTTCCTACAACAGATGCAAAAGTGGCCACTATGAACACTGGCCAAAACACAGTTTCTGCCAAAAAAAAAAAATGACACAGTTATACCAGAGAGGCCGACAATAATGTTGACAATTTGGGATGCTTAAAATAATTTCTTGCCTGGTATGGCTTTGTAAAAACTTCTCTGAATGTCATCATGGTGCTGAGAGAGGAATGCAGCCTCGCCCATATACGCCAGAATCAGGCAGGGATATACTAGACACGTGAAAGCTATCTGAGATTAAAGTGCAACTGTTAAAGCAGAATTCATTTCAGTAAGGTACACTAAACGTACTAGCATCAGGTTAGTTAACTATATGCTCAACCTACCTTTATTGAGAGTGCGGAAAAATGACCCAAGTCAGCAAACATTGTCTCCACACCTGAAACAGTATTACAGAGGAAAATAGCTTCCAGTGGTCTTATTTAGCTGATAATAAAACTAACGTAACTGTGTTAGGGTGTTAAGGTACCTGTGATTGAAAGAACCACTCCCCCTAATGACAGCCATCCTTCAATGCCTGTGGTTTTGAGGAACCTCAACATGTATATTGGAGAGAGTGCACGATATATTTGTGGGTTCCAGTGGAATATGTTGTATATACCAATACCACTTATACACAAAAGCCATGCTGCAACAATTGGGGCAAACAAGAAAGCAACTCTATGTGTCCCATGATGCTGAATGGAGAAAAGGCCCACTAAAATGACACATGAGATTATAACTACATAATCTGCAAAACAACTCATGTAGCATTTTAATAGATAGTGAGTGGCTACATAATGGCATATAATGATAAAAGAAGCTTGCTGGACTCACTATCATGGAGTTGACTGATTTTAACTTTAACACCAGAAACTGCTGAAAGAACTGAAAGGAGACATAAAGTATGTTATAGACCCAAAGGAGAATCACATGGAAAAGTCTGTATAAATAATAACTCCAGAGCTGATTCATAATCTCATAATAAATAAACAAAATAAAGAAACAGTAAAAAACAGATTCAAGAACTTGGCAATATGACATGCATCTCTTGGATAAGAAAATGAAATATGTTTAATGACAAATCAAGGAAAAGTCAGCATCTCTTGAATATGTTTGATCACAAATATTATGCATCAGTGTGAAATTCAAGGAATGATTCCCCTTCAATTTCTTAAATGTGCCCAATTACAACTCTGTAGTACACCCAAATGCTACAACTTTATGGAAGCCAGTATATCTTCTTCCCTCTCCTCTTATTCTGCAAAACTTGCATAGGCTTGCGGCCTCCATAGTAAAAATACTTGTCTAAGAACAACAAACCATGTCGAACTCAGTAGGACCATCAATTATCCATAATGACTAACAAGCTCCTCATTTGACTATCTATATAAATTTCGCTACACTAGAGTTATGCACTAAATTAACTTCATATCTGCAATGCATAATTTTCTTGAGACAGAAGTTACTAGACAAAAGATATTTCACTGAACAAATCTTCCTTGAAAGAAGAATAATAATTGCCTTTTCCACCCCACCTTGCGAACTTAATAGAGAAACATAAAATGCAAAATTATTTTTATGCAGTGGGATAATGTTTGAGAAATATATCCAGAATTAGTATATCTTCTGTACAGAGGACAAATATTTAAAAAGACTTCCATGACATCAGTTTATTTGGTGAAGGTAACATGAAATATTTATATCCAGCAATTACTAACCAGATAACAGTGACCATTTAAGGGACAAGTTTCTCATATCTATAGCAGAGTTAATGAGGGATTGCATACTTGATGTGTTTTCAGATTATATGAGTTTCTTTTTACTTGTATGAGTAATGCCAGATAGCTAAAAGTTAAGGTGATAGCTTACAGGAGTCACGAAGTAAACATCATTATAGAAGCTCAGGGGCTGCTCCAGGTCAACTACCTGATATTGCAGGAGTAATTATACCATCCCCAATTGCCATACAGGTTCCTAGCAGAACAAATATCAGCAGTCCTTTCTGGAACCTCGGGTGCTTTTGAAAGAACAACTTCAGAAGAGCAGACTGCCAAGTGTCTGCAGTCTCTTCTGTGGCGTAAGCTGACAACTTCTCATCTGTGGGCTGTTGATTAGGCAATATGCTTAGTCTTGCATGCCGACAAAGAAGCGAGTATAATGCAAAGGTACCTCCTGCACAATAAGTGAACAGTTGATGCCAGTAAGGTTTATTTTGTCTAATTGTGCTATTTCAGCTCTGGACTAATAATCTTCAGGTACATAAGTGAAAATCCTTGCTGAATATTCAACCAAGAGTAAATTGACAGAAAATTTCTTCTTTAGAGTAAAGAGTGGCAGTTGTGTAAACTAGACCTGAAATTATTATTCTCATACTTAAAAAGAGGGAAAAAACTATGTTCTTAGTTACAAAAAAAAAGGACTATGTTTTGTCATTCTTTGATTCCATGGGACACGCATGCCTCACATATATCCAGAAGTCAGCT
Organism: Ceratonia siliqua; assembly: GCA_034509205.1. NCBI lineage: Eukaryota > Viridiplantae > Streptophyta > Magnoliopsida > Fabales > Fabaceae > Ceratonia > Ceratonia siliqua. Next base: position 1,854 of record JASKGM010032000.1, on the reverse strand, counting down.
GGGTGATTACTGCCAGAGCAAGAATGAGATTATAAAATTTTTATCCTTCCCAAATAGTTATAATAGGCTTGGCTTCACAGGAAAGATGTATCAAACAGCAGCATAAAGTGTTGAGGAACAGCAGAATCATGTTACAAGGTTCTACCTTCCCCGTTGTCATCAGCAGATATCACGATGAATACGTATTTGAAGAGAGCAATAACGGTGAAAGTCCAGAAAATAAATGAAAGCACCCCAAAAATTTCCTCGTCATCTTCTTTGAGGCTCAATTTCCCTGAGAACGTGGTCTTGTAAACATAAAGAGGGGAGGTGCTGAGATCACCATAAACCACTCCAAGACTTTGATAAGCCAGAGTGAGCACAGTGGCACAAGATGTCCTCTTTAAATTCTGATACACGAAAATGAACATAGGAATATATATATTTAAGGATACGAAAAGGTAATTAAAATTTCTACACAATTCCATCATTCAGCATGTTAGCATTCCATCAATTTTTTAAGTATCAAGATTGTACAGCAGGGTAGCATCCTTATTCTTTGTCTTTTTAATATCGAAAAGGGAAATATTAAAATTAAGGTTTTTCTCTAATTTGAATGTGCTATGCCCAACTTCCTCTAGAATTGAAAACACGAACTCTAAACAAGCATAAATTTGAGAGTAGTTAATTTCTTAGAGAAGAGGATGAGTACTCTGTCACTGACGAGGGCTTGATGACTTCAACATTGACCAGTACTAGTGTACTACCATATGGTACAAGTAGTAAAGTGAGGAAACTATGTCAATGTGATCCATATATTGTATTTATAAAATCCACCCAACACAAACAAAAGTGATTCTAAATTTCTATTTACATGCGGGCCATTCTAAAGGACACTATTGTCTATAATCCCTAGCAGAACCCAGCAATGTTCTTCGGGAAACACTATAAATAGGTGTGATATATAAGTAATCATCAATCTAACGGATAAGCCCATTTAGCTCTAAGTCTCAGACTCCTCTATGGAAGTCCACGACCTCCCAGGAGTGAACGACATTACACGTTTCAGAGAACCTCGGCAAACAAGAAGACACTCACATGATGATGACCACATAAAAATGTATTGATAATAATTAAAAAAAAAAGCCAAGACACTATGCAAGTATTGGGTTTTGATGGGTGATAGTTCTTTAGTTCAGAGAGTAAGAAAGAAAAAGAATACCTGCTGAGATATTCCATGTTCCACAAATTGCTCAGATGGGTTCATGTCTGACAGAAAAAGGGACAGTGGGGGCAGAACCAGAGATGGGATTAGCTTAGAACTTTCCTTAGTTATAAAGAAATAGATGAGTGAGACAGAGAATATATAGAGGGAAAGAGTAGAGAATGTAGGGAATGAACAGTCGAAATAGTAGAAAGGCAAGTTGTGTGTGTCTATAGAAGTTGCAAAACGCATTCAATGCTCTTTAACTCCCTGCCCGGGTATATTTCATTAGCCAACCTAACGCCTTCTACCCACTTCCACCCCCCAAAAACGTAAACGATTTGTTCCTATATTGTCTAAAAAATATTTCCATGAACCAAGTATACAAAGATTAATCCCTTCTAAGGTACACAACATTAGTAGTTTTATCCAAGAAACTAAATTTTCAACGAAACGTTCGAAATGCTCGAAAAATTTTCATTCCCGGTGACACCAAAATGAAATGACATTCCAGTTTCGAAATATCAACGAATTGTAAGATTTCAGTTCGTTTCGACGAAAATCGAACGAAAAGCATCGAAACGGAACGAAACGAAACGAAACGAAAAAAAAAAGGAGAGAAGAGTTGTTCAGAACCAAGATTGAGAAGAATCTAAACCTATTTTGAATTC
>JASKGM010031979.1:0-25316 GCA_034509205.1 Ceratonia siliqua | reverse complement strand
ATATATATGAAACTTATTATCATGTTCCACAGTATGAAAAATATTTGAATATTGATATTGTGAAAATAATTTAGAACTATATTCTGGGATCCGTAGTAGAGTGGTGATAGAACCACTAGGTGCACCTAGGTCACCTTTATCAGTTGAGGGCAGTTCCTGATAAAGGATACTTTCTGTCAGTGAGTGCAATTCCTGACAGAAGATTAAGTTTTAATATAAATGGTTTCCTCCGGATGAAAATGCTCCGAAAGGAAATAGAAAATTTGATATTTTTCTTCTGTGAGTGCAGTTCTTGAAGGTGAGAATCGGGTTACCCTCTAGTTGAGTTTTATCTTCTGGAGCGGGAATACCATTTTCTCAATTTAGGTTCTCCCCTTATATTGTTATGGATCCTAGGAATTTATAATATTATTAAAGTATTTCTAGTCATACTCTTCGAAATTCATATTGTTAAATATTATGGTAATATAATTATGAAATAAAGAATATTTTCATTTTTCCTAAATGTAAGGTGTATTAGGTGCTTATTATGTTAAAAAGTACTGAAACGAGGTTTCATATTATATTAGCAGTAATACACTTTACATATAGGAGTTCATATATCAATTGGTAAGTCTGTTTTTCATTCACTGAGTCGGTAGACTCACCCCTCAAATTTTAACATTTTCAGATCAGGTCACTGCTGATTTTCCTTCAGCTCCGCCTGCACCCTTTGAACCTGCTGATTGATTTGGTAGGCATTACCCTGAGTAGTAGTATTGGAGTATACTTGAGGAATTTGTGGACAGATGTTGGATATGATTTATATGTATTTTAGTTTATTTCATGGCCTATAATTATAATTGCATAATTATGTGTAATTTAGATATACAGTTCATGATGGACCATTATTTATTTTCTGTCGAGTCACTGAGGCTTTTGTTTGATAGTGGGCTTGTCCACCTTATTGTTTTTCACATATTTATACCCTGGGATAGTCCATTTTTCAGGGGAAACTCTGCCAAAATTTTATTAAATTAATGACTTAGAAATTTTTATGAAAGTGTATTTAAATTTTATTATTCATCTAAAGATGATTGTAGATGATATTAATCACATTGGCATTTTAGGCTAGTAGGTAATTACCTGAAGGGTGATTTCCTACGCCGGTCACGTGTCTTAAAATGGGGCATGACAGGAAAAACGAATGCTCCCCCCATAATGAGAGTGAAACCCACAAAAGATTTGCAAAATTGTCTAAAGATTTAATTTTTTCTGCACATAGAATATACGAATATGACTTACAATAATTTAGGGCTTCAAAAATCAAATTGTGGCAAATTTATTTGGGTGATACAACCTCCGTCATGGACCACCTTAGCTATTGCTCGGACAACAGCATCTCTGTGAAGCTGCAGTAGCTGTTGGCGTTGCAGATGGTGCTCACGGCCACAAACGGCGGCTGTGGCATCGGGCAACGGCTGAAAACGGCGGGGACTATCGGGAATCCTAGCAGCATAGGGGCTGTGAGCTCTCACGGCCACCAGGTCGAGCAACGCGAGGGAGCGACAGATTTACAGAGGGCACTGAAACAAAGAGGGGGAGGGGAAAAAGAAATATGGATTTTCCTTATTTGATTTGATTTTTTTGTTGAGATGAGAGACTTCTTTGCATTTACTTAAAATTAGAGTTTTTGCCACTTAGTCCTCTTACTTTGAATTTATTATGCCCGGACCCCTACATTTTTTTGTTTTAAAATTTAAGGCATTACATTTTATTAAAAACTAAAAATTACAAAATGCATTGAAAATTAAAAAATTTCTTAATAAATCTATCTCCTTTTAAAATTAATTTTTAGTTTTTAATTTTTTTATTTAAAGGGTTCTTTAATTTTAGTCCTTCTTTCTTCTATGTTTTGCTTTTTAATAATTTTTCAAATCTATTTTTAGAAAAGGTAATTATTAATTTTACAATATTACTTTAAGAAAAATTTTAAAAAATATATATTAAGTTGTAGAAATTATCAAACAACTCTGTGTTTCTAATTCAATTTATTTTTTATATATGACTATTAACAAACAACTCTGTGCTATATTACACTGGTCCCTTAACTTCCATGCATCTTATTTTTATCACATATCTCACTTTCTTCTACAACTACTATCAATTAAACTTGTTTAATTCAATATTGTTTTCTTTCATATATATATATATATATATGACTATTTATAGTGACAATCATAGAAAATGTGGCTATATAATGTGACAGATGATAGATAGAGATTGAGAGAGCGATTTAATAATATGGCTACATTTTCAGTACTCATCTAGGATTACTTTTTTAATTTTCCATCAATTATACCTCATAAATTAAAGACGATGAATAAAATATTAAAAAAATTAAATACTAGTTTAAGAATAAAATATGAAAGTATTATTTAAATATTTTTAATATAATATAATAAATTCTTTAATAAAATATGTTCATCTACGATATTATATATAGTTCTAGAACTCTCTGATTACCACTTTCTTATTTTAAAATGAACAAGAAATAGAAATTGTTTTTATAAATTGAGAATTAAAAACAATTATGATAAGCTATTTTTATCACATTTTTGTTCTTGCGAATAAAAATTGTCTTTCAAAAAATAATAAACTAACAAGTTCTTAAATTTTATAATTTTAAAATGGTATATCATAACAAAAATATAAGAAAATGTTTAATTTTATGAGATATCTTTTTAAAAGTATGATACATTTAAAGTTAATGAATAACTTTATTATTTTTTTTTTGTAAAAATATAAACACATAATAACTGCATCAGTTAAAAAAAGACAAAAATATAAGATTATTTGAATTTTAAATATAAAAAATAAATTGTATAAGCTATCATACTTAAGAAGATAATTATAATCTCTTAATAAAAATTATTTTATTAACCATATGACAAGAGAGTAGAGGCATCTAGCCTAAGGTAATTATAACATAGTAGCTATTTTTTTATTTTTATTATTGAATATGTGTGATGGTTAATTGGTTATGATGTGGACCTGCTTTTACATTCCCCATAGAATAGCCCCATCCATCCCCACAGGGTATAGGCTGTGAGAGATAGGGAGATAGCACATCCAAAATTTCACTCCCATAACAAATTTTTTATTAATATATAAATTAATTTTTAAATATTTAAAATTCTTATGTTGATAAAATAAACAAAAAATAATAATGTACAACGAGTTTTAAAGGTTTGAAAACTAATGCACGTATTAATAAAAATCTAAGAATGAAAGATAAATTGATTTGTAAATTTAAAGATCCAAAAATGAATTTATTCTTATTGTGGTGACACAGAGCTAAAGAGAAATAAAAATTGCTAATTATTAAGTTTAATTTTTATTTTAAAATTATTTTGTGAGATTCATTTATTTATTATTTAAAAAAAATCTAATAATAGTATTTTATAATACAAAATGAGAAAGAAAAGTACAGTGTCATCCATATGGTATTATTTTGGAATATAATGTTTCTTAAAAATTGAAAAGCAATTTATTATTCTTCTTCTTCTATTTTGCTTTATTATTAATATTTAAACTGGAAATCCTTCAATACCATTAAGTTAAACTTATTGGTATCAAGAATTTAGTAAAAAAAATTGTATGGATGAAATCCTTGTATTAAGGAATCTTTAGTATATCATTTTGAATAATAAAAATTTTAAAATTTTTTTAATATATTATTATCTAATATATCAAATATCAATGCTTATTATATATTTTTTAATATTTTTAAATACCATATTAATTATTTAAAATTTAAATATTACACAATCTTATATGATAATATCTTATATTTATACCATCATATATAAAATATTAATATAAAAAAATGGTGAAGATGAAATTCCTCATCTTAAGCCTTGGGTTACTTAACCAAAAAAGGTAAGTAGGTCTTTAAAACGGTTTTTATTTTATAATTTTTAAAAATAATTTTATAAAATAAAAAAATAAAAAATTTATTTAGATAAAAATATTTTTTATCAATTATTTTTTATATTTTTAAAAAAATAAATAAGAAAAATAAAATAAAATATTAAAAAATTATTTTTATTTTTTTTAATTATTATTTTTAAAAATAATTTTTTAAAAATAATTGATAAAAATAATTATTTAAATAAATTTTTTTATTCTTATAAAATAAAAAAATAATTTTTAAAAATCAAACGAAATAAGCCTAAGCATTAGAACACCTGTCATTGGCTATTCTTCCTCCATTTTTATTGGCACTTGGCATGCATAGTTAGAAACTGCCATTGCTGAGGGGAGAGCACAGTGTGGTTTCATCAAGACCACTGATTCCCATGCACACGCGTCTTTATATTAACCCACAACCCCACCTTCTCACTCCCACAATCTCTCTCTCTCTCTCTCTTTCACTTTCTTTGCTGCCTCTTTCTGTCTCTGTAGACTGTAGTCCTGTAGTACTGCTTTCTCTGCAACTTCACTCCATTTTTTCAGAACCAAGGCTGAATTAGTGGGGTTATACAGAGCAAGAAAAGTTCAGTAAAAAATAACCCACTAGTTAGAAAAGGTTGAAGATAGAGAAAGGGGAGAGCTTTGTCGATTTTCAATTATCATCATCATCATCATCATCATCATCTTTTTTTTTTTTCTGGGATTTCTAGCCTTTTTTGTTTTCTTGCTGGGAACGGCATTTTGGGGCTAATCTTCTTGGTTATAGAGAAACCAATTTAGCTGAAATAGCAGTAGAATATGAGGGAAAAATAATAATTGAAAGGGGGGAAAATAAAGGTAGCCAAAAGAAGGAACAAAAATACAAACTCTTCTTTGTTCTGCTGTCTGATTCATGCACGTCTCTGGTCCTTTGATGATGACTAGTGAGGGTCTCTTTGGGTGTCGTTTCTGAGCCCGGTGTGATTCTGTTCTGAGAAACAGGGGAACGAAGGGCGATAAAGCCGGGGGGAAAAGGTAACCCTTTTTTCTATTTTTGTCTCCTTTTCTCTGTCATTCATGAATGGAGACCACAGAGGTTTAAGAACAACAGAGGGAGGTTTCATGGAATCTTGTCTGGGATTTCTGGTTTCTGGGTTTCGTCAGAATGGTGAATTTGACCCCAGTTTTACCCTTTCTAGCCTCTGAGACTGAAACTGTGCTGATTCTTCAAGGTGATTTGGATTTAACCTCCTCAAATTCATGGCAGTGTCTGGGTGAAAACCCTTTTCTTTCAGGTGAGTTTTCAAATTCTCTCTTACACCAAAAATCACACTCTTTTAAGGAACAAAGTTCTAATTTTCCTGGAAATTTTTTGTCTGGTTTATCAGTGGGAAGCATAAGAGCAAGTGATGCTGAGGAAGAGATCCAGAGCAGGAGCTAGCAGGCAAGCTTTAATGGCGGACTCTGGTTCTTTACAGTCTCCAGCAGATAAATACAAGAAACCCACTTCATCTTTCTTCAGTTCTCCAAGATTGTTCACGAATTTCACCTCAATAGGGTTCTATGAAACTGACGCTATCATGAGCCCAACCTCCATACTCGACAGTAAGCCCTTCTCTGGATTCAAAAACCCTTTCTGGTCTGAAACAAATAGCCCCAGAACCCCAGGAGGTGAACCCAAGCGCTATTGGGATAAACTCGATTCAAAAGGAGTTGGTCTTGGCCTTGTTGATGCTCTTGTTGACGAGAACCCTGGTGCATTAACATCAAAACCAGAAAGCCGAATGGTTCTGTTTGGATCCCAGCTCAAGATTCAGATTCCTACTCTTCCACCTCCAGTGCTTTCTCCGTCTGAATCGCCCAAGTCCCCAGCTGATATCGGGGTTAAAACGAGAAACACTCCGCTGGGTTCCTCCTCCTGCAGCTTATCTCCCTCTCCGGTGGGAAAATCTGCATTTGGGTCTGACAATTCAGCCACTGAAACCTCGAATTCTCCTCGGGTTTTCGCAGGTTGTCTCTCTGCAAGTGAAATCGAGCTCTCTGAAGACTATACTCGCGTGATTTCCCATGGTCCCAACCCAAGAACTACTCACATATTCGACAACTGCATCATTGAGACTAGCTGTTTCGAAGTTGGATTCTCTGCTACGACGAAGGAAAATGGGTTTCTTCCTGATCACACCAGCTACCCTTCTGAGAGCTTTCTGAGCTTCTGCTTTTACTGCAAGAAGAATATTGGGCAGGGTAAAGACATCTACATGTACAGGTAATTTTTGGTTCTTCAATCTTTATTCCCATAGACAAATCTTAAGATTCTCGTCACTGATATAATCTGTCAACTTCTGAAATTTGAAGTACAAACTCGATTAGCATGTAGAATTTGAAACATGAATTACAGAGTACGAGGTTCTTCTCTGTAACACTAGCTTCAATCAAACTCTGATCAATCTTAACATAATAACTGTTAAAGGTTTCTGCATGAAATTAAGTTTGATATCATAATAAGGCTGACCTTGTCTGGATAATGGATTACTGATCAGTATCATTTTGTCGTCTTTGTACCTTTGGGTCTTTGGCCTATGTCTCACTGATTAATAACCATTTCCCATAGTTCATTCACAGGATTATTATATTCATTTCATCAAGAGATACTGTATTGCCTCAAAATAACACCAGAATATAATTTTTTTGTTTTATAAAACTTGTGTCATCATGATATCAGACAATTTGACATACTTATGTGTTCGTTTAAGATTGATTTCGTGTGCACAACTTTTGTAAACTAGATTTATCTAATAATTTCTCATACTTTGAGAGAAATCTCATTAAACATCCCTCGAGGCATAAAAAATGATTTACTCTTCATTTGTTATGATTCGTGATAGGATTTATCATTTTGTTACCAAGTAGATTATGTTAACCTTGATGAGTAGGTCTATTAGTGGAGGCGAATATGTAATGTGTTATTAGACATACTGTTCAAAGTTTGAATTCTAGTTCTGTCAAATTTCTTGAGACAAAGCCATAAGAAGTTTCTTTATGAATCTTCTAGTCTAGTGTACAAGGCCTACTTTTAACCCGAACGACTGACCAGAACATTACCTAACCGTAATATAAAAAGAAAATCATGTTCAATCAAAGTGGAAATTAACTTGTTTATTTGCTTCTACCTAAAACAATGGTAATCAACCCCACAACAGATTTCCAATTCAGTTTCTGTGATTATGATTTCAGGGGTGAGAGGGCATTTTGCAGCAGAGAATGCCGTTACCAGGGGATGCTGTTGGAGGAGGGGATGGACAAATTGGAAGCAGAGGATGTTTGTGGGACCTAGTTCTTCATTCATATTCTAGGTTGCTTCAGAGATCTTAGATTAACTGTGTCTGTTTTTGCTCTGTCTGGGTTGTCTAGGTTAATTTCCGGGACAGAAATGGCCCTTGAAGATCCTGGATCACTGTGTCTGTTTGCTCTTTCTTCTCTGTTGTCTCAGAGAGAATTCTGAAGAAGGTAGAGAGGAATGGAAAGAAAGGTAAGATAAGAAAATGTAGGGGTGATTTTTGTGGAAAATGATAAGACTTAGGTGATGGCTGCTGTCGGGTTTGTCCACAGTTTTTGGTTTTCAATTCAAAGTTGGCGGTGATAATGATGTATGACTAAAGCTTACATTATCGTCTTTTTGTTTATTGTTTATAAAGTATTCTACAGCAATAATACTATATTTACCCACAGACAACCAATCACCTCATCTCAAGGAGAATCTTTTTCTTTTATAGTTAAGTTATATTTTTTGGCTAAATGGTAGGTAACTTTCAATTTATTAATTAACTTTTTAAACGCAGTTTTTCATGTACTTTATAATATTTATAATTATTATTTTTTAAAATTTTATTAGTTTTTCGTACAAATTACGTGGGTTTTTCTTAAGGTGAACATTCGCCCACCGTTACATTTATGTGGTGATAGGTAGTTTTTTTATTTTTTATTTTTTTAATATTTTTAAAAATTTAAAAATTACTTAATTTTTTTTATATTATATAATATTTTGAGAAATTTTTAAAATGTCTTTTAATTTTTTTAAAATTTTTTTATTTACTTATATTATTAATTTATAATTTTTTTAATATTATTTATTCATAAATAAAAAATTTTAAGATATTTCAAAAAAATTTAAAAAAAAAGACATAATAAATAAATAATTAATATTAAAAAGTAAAAAAATTAAGATAAAACATAAAAAAAATATAAAATCGACAAGCTGTAAATTCTCCTTTTCTTAATATAGGTTCCCTGTAATTTATATCTTTTGCTAGTAATTCATCAAAATTTTTTAGGTAGACTTGATTTTTAAAATATGTGTAGATTAGATCAATTATAAATAAATATAAGTATGTTAAAAGTGAATTTTAGTAGATTTTACTTCTAAGATCTTTGTATGTTTGTTTATGATTAGTTTGATTTATAAAAAATATGTAGATTAGGTTATTTAAGAATTTTTTGTAATTTTTTTAAATCTTTTGTTAGCTTTTCGTACAAATTAGGCAGATTGTTTTAAAGAATTACTAGTTAAAGGTGTAAATTGCATGAAAATATGTATTTAATATATTAATTACTTAGAGTGTTTTTTGATACAATAGAATAAATTGCACACAATTTATAATTAAATAGGATTATAAGTAATTGCCCTATTTTTTTGTTGAGATATTATATTTTATAATGATATTTAATGGGATTTCACTTTTTTTCTAATATTGTTATTTTAAATTTATTTAAAGTGCAAAAAAAGAAGAAGTGAATCTTATGAGATAATGTTCTCCCTATACCTCTTATAATTATTATCCTGTTAGCATATTTACTATTTAGAGGACCTGAAGATAGAAATTAGAAGCCATTATAGAAAGCATAAGTTTTTGTAGATAATATGAAGATTTGTATAACTTTTGAGGATCCAGAGCACATGATCTAAGATCTACAGGGAACAGTTTTCTGACTGATTCAAGAGAATGATTCTGTGACATATTTATATAACAACTTGGAATTTATCTGAAGCAGGACTTGATAGAGGTTCATCTATTTGTTTCTATTATTAGTAAATCCTATGTTACATAAATTTTATTTATAAATTGTAGATAAGTTATTAAGTGATCATTTATTTTTTTATTAAATTATTTCATTTTACACTTTTTTTACACAGTATTATACTATAAAAATTTATCAATATTATTTACTATTTTATATTAATTTGATATTAAAAATTATAGATAAAATATGGTGAAAAAGTAAATGCCAAAACATCATTTCTCATAACAAAATATGGTTAATAGTATTTAATTAGAAAAAAGTTAATTATTTTTTGGTATATCTAAAGATATTTTATTTTAGAATAATGGTTCATAAATTGTTATTGTTCATAATTTCATAACAGTATTTTATAATGATATTAAAAAAAATTAAATATCATAAAATACTATTATAAAATATAATGTTTATAAATTATTGAATAAACTTAACTTTGTAAACAATTAATGTATCTACAAACTACATTACATTTATAAGTGGACATATTTTTATATGGCTCAGCCTATATATATTTTACTAGGAAGAAATGTATAGTGTTACCAAATGCCTAATTGGGTGCGATGATCACTCACATAATGAGAGAAGGGTCCACTTTAACTGGGTGAGCCCCACTTAAAGTGACTGGGGCCCTTCTCCATTGTGTGAGAGACTGCGCACCCACTTAAAAATATTCATTCTCCATTGTGTGATAGACTGTGCACCTACTTAAAAATATCATCTTCTATTAGGTTCCACATATAATATGACACTCATTAATTAATGTAGTCTATGTAGAGCGCATAGGAAAAATTCTTTGTTGAATTAGGCAACCTAAACTTGTTTTATTCAGGTAAGATTATAGTTAGGGTCAATTTGTTTTAATAAAGGTATTTTTTAAGTTACATCTGGATATACTAGTGCATTAGAGTATTTTTTCATATTTTTTCTTCTTCCTTTAATTATTTTCATTTGTATTTTTAAAGTTTGTTTTTATTTGTTTTGAATTTTTTTTACATTTTCTTAAATTTTTATACATTTTTTTAAGTATTGTGTTTTAATTATTTTTTTAACTTGTTTTTAAATTTTTTCCTTAAATTCTTTTGATTCTTTTCTTAAAATAAAAAATAAAAAACTTAAGGAAACAAAAAAATGCATTGAATGTATCAATACATCTGGATGTAACTTAATAAATACTTTTAGTAAAAAATATATTTTTTATAGAAAATATATTTTTAGAAAATGAATTGATTTTTCATTGTTTGGATAAAATGATAGAAATTATTTTTTTATTTGTTGCATTCTAGAAAAATATTGTTATTTAAAATTTAAAATATTATAATATATGATAATATTGTTCTTAAATTATAGGCTTTCGTTTGAAAATATTATTATTACTTTTACCTCTAGGGGGCGTTTAGTACAGGAAAAATTTTTTTCTCCTAGGAAACATGATTCTTGGGAGTCATGGTTCCTAGGAATCTTGTTTCCAGGAATATAAAAATTGTGTTTGGTCAGTCTCGTAGATTCTTGGGAATAATAAGCATTTTCACGTTTGATTCAGAAGTTATTTTCTTGGGAATCTAGGTAATATTTACAAATATACCCCTATATATAAATTGCAAAAAATTTATATTTTAAATAAAAATAGAGGATGATGGTTGGGGTTGGTGATTTGGGGTTTGGAGTTTAGAATTTGGAATTTGAAGTTTGAGGATTGGGTTGGGGGTTTGGAGTTTGAAGTTTGGGGTTTAGGGTCTGGGTCTTAAAATTTGGGGATTGGGGATTTAGGGTTTGGGTGTTTAGGGTTTCGGGATTTGTGGTTTGGAGTACTTGTGGTATGATGGTTCATGAGGGAGGGTAAAATTATCATTTACATCCTCTAAAATTTTTCCATGAGACGGGAATTTAAGAATACCACCCCCTATATGGAAAAATTTTTATGGGAAACTTGCTTAAAAAGTACTCATGGGAATCATAATTTTCTGAAAAAAATTTTTTAATCCTTGTACCAAACGTTGAAAACTAAGATTCCCGGCTAGTGATTCTCATGAAAGTTTGAAGAATCCCAATATCAAACGCCACCCTTACGCTTCTTTATTATGGGAAAAAATTTTATTTGTGTTTAGAGATACCATATTATAAAATGACACTTTACGATATTTATTTTTTATTGTTTAAATAATTTAAAAATAGTATTTCACAATAATTTAAAAAAAAATCATAAAATACTGTTTTGAAATAGGTGCCTTTAAGAGTATCAAAAAAGGGGATTAAGCTACGTCTTCTCTTAATTTAATTTTTTAATTTTTAATGTTTATTTTTAATATTTTTTTATTTTTTAAAATTAATTAAATATTTTGTATCTCATATATTTTTTTCAGAATTTTTAAAAATGTTTTTCAATTTTTTTTTGAATTTTTTTACATTCCTTTTACTATTCATCCATAATTTTTTTTATTATTCATTTGTAACTTAAAAAATTTTACAAAAAATACAAAAACATCTCAAAAAATTCTAAAAAAAATTCATGTTATAAAAACTAATTAATTAATTTAAAAAGTAAAAAAAAATTAAAAAACAAATCAAAAAAATTTAAACTCCTTGGTGGGCAGTAGGGGAATGTTGCCCATCAAAAAATAATTTACTTAAAGATTTATATGTCCAGCCATAATAATATTTTTAAATACCAGTTACAATATTTTCAAATATTTATTTTTGAAGAAATACTTAATTATGTAAATATGTAACTTTAAAAGAATAAAAAATTTATTTTATAATACATAATAATTTATATTTTTAATAATTTAATAAAATATATTTGTTTATTCAATAAATAAACATATTAGTTATGAGTTTAGTATATTTTGTTTAATAAATTATTATTCATAATTTTAACAACAATAAATAAATAAATAAATAAATACAGAAAGAGAGGAGAAAAAAGCCAGGAAGCCTAAGGCTTTTAAGCCCAACCGGAAAGCAACTTCAAGAAATATATTATGAACAAGCTTGATTTTTTTTTTCTGTCAGAATAATCTTGGTTTGAAAAGTTCCAAGTTTCGCAGTTAGCCCAATATCCTTTAAATGCTAAATAAAGCCCGTTTCGTAAATGTGCCTACCAAAATGACCAAAAATAAAAAAACAATGTGCAAAGTTCAAACCTTATCTTAGACCCAGTATATTAACCGCTGTCTTTTTTTTTTTTTTTTATAATTTAACTTTGATTAGAGTTGGAACTCTTAGCCTGATTATAAGTAAATTGACATAACTTCTATGTCAAGGCACTAGTAATAATAACGTTAATTCAAAAATATAAAGTTAAATGAAAGTTGTTAATTACACTACTTTTACTCACAATCCTCTCTCTTTGATTCTTTCTAATCTTATTATTTTATTTTAGAATAGTTATCACATAGATTTAGAAAAGTTATTAATATAATTACTTACTTAAGATATTGGTGTCATCCAAAATTTTAGAGTATGATGGGATAACACTATTTTTAACCTTAAAAACTTTTAAAATTTTCAATTTATATCATTTTTTTAATTTTTAATTATCATACCAAATATAGAAATTTTAGATATTATAGTATTTTATATCTTAATAAACTATACAATAATATTTAAAATATTATGATATATAAGATCTTATTGTATTAAATGCCTCCAATTTGACAAAAATATGTAAAGTGGGCATTCTCTTTTTTGTTAATGTGAGCTTTTGTAAGCCTTTTTCTTTTATTATTATTATTTTTTTGAAAATGGTTAGATTCAATATGTAAAGTAGACCGATACATTTGTATTGTTTTAGGATACACAGAATTTGTTTGTTTAGATTTAGTATACTTTTCATCCAGGGAAAAAATCTTTTTCAGAAGTTAAAATTATTTTATATTTAGATATAATAATTTAAAAAAATTTTTAAATTAAAAAATAAAATAACATTCTCTTTTATATATCAACTTATTCTTATAAAAAACTTTTTTTGAAGAAAGTTTTTTTATTTTTTATTTCTTCTTTTGGAGAAATAAAAATAAACACTCAATTTTTTTAGAATAACTTTTTTTAAAAAAATTATTTATTCTCAAAATAAATAGAAAATGTCTTTCTCGAAAGTTAAAACTATTTTGTATTTAGATGCAATAATTGTAAAAAACTTTTAAATTAAAAAATAAAATAACATTATCTCTTATATATCAACTTATCATTCTTTCAGAGAAAAACTTCTTATTTTTTACTTCTCCTTTTAAAAAAAGTCAAAACAAATACAAAATATATTTTCTTTTAAAAAAATTATTTATTCTCAAAATAAATATATACAAATACATCAAAAAATACAACAACTCTTCAATTCAACACTAGTAGTTTATGACGTTTTTTACGAGAAAGGGTAAAGTTATTACCAATGAATTAGTTTAACAAAAAAATTACCAAAATGATTGAAAGAACAGCGAGAAAATGGAAATTTTTAAATAAAATATTTTTGATCTTTATCAACTGAATGAACCTCCGTAGTTGAACTTTAATTTAAGTGAATTTATTTTTGATAAAGAAAAGGTAATTAAGTAAATTATTATAACCTTCGTGTAAAAAACAAAAAATTAGCTTTGCAAGTTTGGCCGTAAGAACATCTCAACTCACAAGCGCTAAAGGGAAGCTAAACCAAATGGCTGGTTCTGTTCAGATATGGCGGCTACTCATGTGGCGGGTGGATGTTACAGTCAGTGTGCACATGGTGGGTCATCCAATGCTTTGTCATTTTCCACTGTTTCTTTGCCACTCTCGAAACCAGAAAGCTGCCCAGTGGGATCCTACTCAAACCTTTTGGATCCACCTTGGTCTGCTCTAGGGCACACAAATGTGACTGATCAATGAACGATCCTTCCAAAAAACTTAAGCAAAGGTACTGATAAGCTCATGCTTGCTTAACTCTTATACCCTTCTTGCTTGAAGCATTGGCATAGATAAGCAATTATTGTTCATTACCCAAAAAGAAACACAAAAGGAGTCATATAAAACATATTTGCCATTACCATGTTTGTTGTTCTGCTAAATAAGTTGGAGTTTTCTGTTCTACTGGCTTTCTTCGCCAACTGTTAACTATGATTAAGGAACTTGAGATTTTGTGTTATAGTAACCTGAGAGGTACCTCAACTTTTGGGCAAACACAGTGATTTTCTAGTATGGCTGGCATATTCTGCAGCTAATTCCATTATGTAGTATGGCAATGGCATATTCTGTGATATAAAAGGAAGGTTACTCTTAATTTTTGCCTACTTGAAAAAGTGCCCATTTGGATTAATAATTGAATAACATCGACTGCTAGATAATGGTTGTCTTAATTGATATGAAATGCAAGATAACTCGCAGCTGGGACTTGCCAAATCTTGATGTGGCATTTTCAGCACATAGATATATGGTTAAGATTATATTGCATCATCATAATCAGAAGATCAATTCTGTGTACTTGATTTCTCCACCTTAATTGTTGTGGATAATGCTGCATTCTATGTGAACTCAGCTCAAAGTTTGATAACCCATGACCTGTTTGCAATTTATGTCTCTATGTACTTCTTTTCCTTAATATATAATTAAATAACTTGTCGGTTGTTTCATGCATATTTAATATGTCCTTTTTGTTATTATTTCTTTTTCTTTTTCTTTTTCTTTTTAATCTCTGTTTTGTGGGACTTTAGATGCAAACTTTGACCTGGTATTACCAGCACCCTGAAAGCTTTTATATGGCAGAGAATAAGGTTGAAATAGCTGTTGAGTCCAAATGATTGCTGATATAATAAAAAAACTTCACGAATGCCCCAATAAAATAGTTGTAGGTATAAGAAACTGTGCCCCACGTAACAAAATTTAAGCAAATGTTCAGACTTCACAGTTCCATCACCAATAGAATATCCTGGTTATTTGATTACTGTGACTTCCCAGAATTGATTGGTAACAAGATGCCCCACATAATAAAATATAGCAGAGATCCACAGTTATAGAACCAATAATGTCTAAAAGATCTTTTGATCATATCCTGAATTCCCTGAAGCTATTGGTTCGAGAAATCTTTTTGTCAATGGAAAGGTGATAGGCTGATAGCCATCTTTTTTACTATTTTAAAATTCTTTTTATTCTTAATGTCAGTGTTGTGTTATTCAAAATTTTGTGAAATTAAACCTTTTAAACAAAGTGTTGATTTAAAATATATATCATTTTATACATGCATGCACATGCACAGTTACAATTTGATTATTGGTGGTGGTTGTGGCCTTTATTTCTGAGAGACAATAAGAATGCTAATGATGATGGAAAAGAGATTAAAGCAGCAATGATAATTGATTTAGAGTTTCGTGCTTATGACCTACCGGTATGAAAGCTTATCCATTCATGGCCTTCTAATAGAATGGGTTAAGATAATAATAAGTTCTTAAGACTGAAAAGGAGGGTAGCAAGTGCTAAATGATTAACAGCAAAGAGTGGCTGAGGTAGAAGAGAGATTATTTGATAAAAATTCAATGTCTTAAAAATAAATAAACTAAGTAAATCATTAACGGACATAAAAATATGTCAGAATTAAATTTTACTAAAAAATGCACCTGACTTATTTAATTTAATATATTTATTTTTAATAAATTAAGTTTACTTTAAAAAAAATTTGCAACAGAATGCAATCATGCATGTGGGTTGCCATGTGAAGAGCATTAATTTTTGAACAGGGGCAACCTCCCAACAAATACTTAAACATGCTTCTAAACAAGGCCCACGTGAGAAATAATTGACCCCTGAAGTCTGAACAATGGATATAGAGCTAAAAAGTATCTAAGAAAAATTATGTATAAGAAAAGTGAGATAAAACAAATAGAATAACGAGTTAATTATTTATCTCCTAAGAAGCATTGAATTTTAGAATAATATCTTATAAGATTTACTCTTATTTTTAATGTCTCAAATAATTTCATAATGATGTATCAAAATAATATTATAAGATAAAATTGAGTCTCTGTTTTTATAATATGATGACTCTAACTAGAATCACTTATTAATTCTAGAATAATCTAAAAGTTAGGCTAATCTGAATTCTATTTCAGATGAAACAGTGTAATGCCATGTGATGACTAATACAAAAATTTGCGAAAAGGTTTTTTAAGTTTCACTTTCCTCACAACTTTTTAAATTGCTTGCCTACCCTAAATCTAGTTTGGATTACACTGTAAGCTGATAACATTTGCTTAGCTAGACTCTGAGCATCTGGACACTAGACAAAAGGAAAAGTAAAAGTGAACTATTAAGGACATAGATTTCTTTATAATTAGGGATTTTAATTTCAGCTCCCCAACTGAATGTTCATTCTCCTTCTAAATTTATTTGTCCTGTTTAATGAGACTGAAACGTAACCTCCGTAATATAATATTAAAGTGTCCCTGAAAGACATTAAGGGTCAGATTCTTTTAACTTTTTTCTTTTTCAGATGAAGG
Organism: Ceratonia siliqua; assembly: GCA_034509205.1. Classification (NCBI taxonomy): domain Eukaryota; kingdom Viridiplantae; phylum Streptophyta; class Magnoliopsida; order Fabales; family Fabaceae; genus Ceratonia; species Ceratonia siliqua. The sequence continues at coordinate 8,853 of JASKGM010031979.1, read as the reverse complement.
GTAAGATTCAAATTATTGTTTTATATACAGACAGCAAAACAAGTAATTGCCCAACAAACAAAAAGAATAATTGATGACCCTTTACACAGTAACACAAATAGCTACATATGAGCTTAGCTAAAAAAGAAAAGTTGAAATGGGAGCCACTTATGCTTAAACAGAAGTTTAAATGGAGTTAAGTAAATTTAGATAAATCCATTTATACAGTTATAACTGCAAGATTTGTATAACTATCATTACAGTATAAAAAGCAAGTACTGAACTTCTAACTTACCCTTACTTCATGCTAACCAGTCTCTGCATGAAGGATTGGAAAATTGGACTGCAAGCTCTAAGTATAGTAGGCCATACAAAAAATGGAGATGTGCACTGATTCGCTAGTACCATATCCATTTGCACAGAAGTAGAAATGTCATCTTCTTGTTCATATAACAGTGTTCTGGTACTAGTGATTGTTTGAGATATTACTTATTTATTTATAGTTCTTTACTTAAAATTTAAACTTTTGGTTGAAGTAGTCCTTTAACATAATAATATTAGAGCCTCTATGACCTTTGAAGTCAAAAGTTCGGTTCTTATTGACCCATTCGTGCTTTATCCATGCTTCAAGATCAAAAGGCTTTTGCATAAGAGAGTATGCTATAGATAGTAATAAAATTATTCATGAGCCTTCACGGACAACTTAAACTTTTGGATTGAAGTGATCTTTGAGTGATAATAACTAGCTCCTTGAAGTGATCCTTAGAAGTGGTAATCTGGACTGGCTTGTGACCCCAAGACATTATTAAGAAACACCATTTTGTGGCCATTGGAGTTGTCGGATACCTACCTGACAAACTCTCTCTTGTCTAGAATGACTGAAAGTGATGCTATGGCTTTACATGGCTAAGCACTAAATCTTGTACATAGGGCCTCTTCAAGTCTAGTAAATTCCACATGCCTGGCCATGGCTTGTCTGTGGACCTATATTAGATAAAAAATTTTATACAAGCAGGCCTATCTCTGGGAAGGACAATGGTTGCTTCTTCAACTTGATGTTCAAAAACACAGAAAACCGACACCCTTATCACAATAAGGCTCCCATAAGCAAAGTTGGTTTTTAATTGTATTATGTGCCTGTTTTCAGCTTGAAACTGAACATATCTCAGTAATAGTTTCATTATTTAGCTATTAAGATCTTTAAAATTTTTCTTAATTGCATTGCTCCCAATTCTCATTAATGCCTTCTGGTTACATATTCTTTAGTTTTATGTCAGAGTTGGACACTTGGACCCAAAATCAATTTTGGTAAATTCTGACAGTTTTCTGTTTTAAGCTTTTTGAATGTGTAAGTAACTGGTTTGCTTTGAAAAACAAAAATGAGGAGGGAAAGAGTATTGGGTGAATGAAAATTGATTAGGTTGGTCACCAGTAATTAAAGTGGTCCTAAAAATATTAGTTAACCTATGGAATTTATTAAGTTAGCCCATTCGAATGATTCAATTATATTTGGCTTCAGGAGACCACTCATCCCAGTAGGTGAGATCCCCCCAGCATTCACTCTCATTTTTGTTTCAATGTTAAGAGACTTATATTAAAGTTCGAAGCCTGAAAGGTAGCTACAAGGATTGATAAGATATCATATATAGTTCTAGAAATCATCTAAAGATTTAGAAAATAAGAGCAATTAATAAGTGTTTTCAATGACCATCTAGGCCAAACTCTAGGACCTAAAGGGATAGTTAGTTGGGGAGGTTTCAAACTTTCAACAGAACAAGCAGGTTTGATGTTCATTTTCTTTGTGCACCTTCCTCCAATGTACACCAACCCTGGCTTTGACTCCCTTTCCTTTAGCGGTAAAATAATTCAAGCCTTGGATAAATTTTTAACGGACTTGATCTATTAAAGATAAGTAAGCCAAACCAATTATGAATAGGCATATAAGAATAATGTAACTTACACAACTGTTGAGTTAGTTATATCTAAATTCAATTAAACCCACCTAAACTTTGAGTAATGCTACTCTCTCGAACTCTCATTTCAAAAACATCTTACAAAGTGAGAGAATGGGAAAAAAGTGTGTAATAATGTGAGATGGGAGTCGTTATTTTGGGTTTGATGCAGTTATATAGAGCGAGTTTGTAAAATATGGGTAAGAATAACATTTTTCTAAATTTTGTTTGTCAAATTTATATATACTTACCTTAGTAGTTTTTGACTAAAGTTTATGTAAATAAGATTACGAGACATCTAAACTTGTCATAAGCGTATTCCACTAAATTGTATATGAAATATTTATATGTCTATATGTGATTGACTTGATCTACTTATTTATCATGTTTACATTTTTTATTGTAACTTACATTTAACATATTTACATACTCATTGATGATTAGTTTAATCTATTTATTTTTTATGAATTAAATTTACCTAAAAATTATTTGAAGGTTTAAGCTCGTCAGCAATGACAAACCAAATGTGATTTTCCGCGAGTCCAGGTTTGAGAATTGGGATATGCATGTGAGCTTGAGTCAACATGATTAGATACGGCATTGTAGGCGAAAGCGACAAGAAAGGAAGGCAAGTAGCCCTAGACCACACACAAACTAAAATCCAGGGAAATTTTGACAGTGTCATCCTCTAATAATTATCTGCTTCCTTTTCAATGATGCTAAGGTCTGGTCAGAGTGGCGTCACAAAAAAGGAGATCAATGAAAGAAAGCTAAGAAATAAATGGAAAAGAGTCTCAAAAATATGAAGTGCGGTTGAGTTGTTTCCTGAGTCCGTATTGATAAATTTCAGGTCTATAACCAGCTAGCAGCTGCTGAAATTCTTGCATTTTTAGCTATGTAAACTCAGATTGGCCAAGACAAACAGGCAAAGCTGGGTATTTGGCTTGTGTATTCTAACTGGAATCACATGAATATACCTTCTCAGTAGAGATAATTTTGTTCATGTCTCTCAGAGAAATATTGTTGAGCCAGATTAAATTTTTTCTCAAGCGATTTTGAGAACATATTCCTTATATCAGATTGATAATTTTTTTGAAGTGGATCGGGATCCTTTTATGTTAGGAGGAAACATGTCACCGTCATGTTATGAGAAAGATACACATAATACACATGGATCCCACATGGATGGGAATCCAGTCATGTCGTTATAAACGACATGACCGAGCAGTCTTAGGGATCTGGTCCATCCATTTTTTAATAGACAGCCAGGATTAAATTAAAAAAAATTATACGTTTTTTTTTAAATTTTTTTTGAAAAATGTGTAAAATCATGATCGTCCGCAAAATCACGGACGGTCACAATTGAACAGGTTGGGATCCAGATCCATCCCACATATATTTATTATTTGTAGAAATGGATTAAGTTTTGTTGTCTTTTGGTAACATGACTCATATTTCTCAAATCGTAACTGTTTATTTACTTTTAGACGGTTACAATTTGTTAGATAAAATACTCATACTTTATTTATTTTGTTCATCTTGTCCGTCAAAAGTAAATGAACGACTACAATGCTCTAACATGACAGATCATGTTGCGCTCCCAACATGATCGAATCTGAATCCATTATTTGTGAACTTATTGTATTATATTTATCTCTCTCATAACATAACGATGTCATGTTCCTTCTTAACATAATATGAGAAGATCTTAATCCAGTAAAAACATATTTTCTTAACTATTAAGTCAACCTTTAAGGTTAAAATATTGTATTTTATAATAGAGTATTATAAAAAAAATATTCTTTGTTATCTTAAATATTTTAGAATCATACTTACTTTATAATGATACTAGAAAAAATATATAAAATTTCATACAATACTTTAAAATATGATACATTTTGGTGCATTAAACAATAATTTCTATAAAAAAGAAAGAAAGGAAAGAGAAGAAATGTTTCGATATGTCAAAAAATCAAGCCAGAAAGTTAATGTATTATTGCAACCTGCAGAAACGTAGAAAAATCTACGTTGTGCAGTCAAGTCGTCAATTTATTGGTCACATTCTTTTGTCTATTAATTTTAAAGTAACTTTGTAAATAAAGACAATTTCCTTGCAAATTGCCATTAACATCGGTATTATTTAAAATTGTTCAATTTATTAAAATTATAATTAATTTTTTTAATTTTATTATGAATAATATAATTATTTTGATTTCATCAAAATTATAATTTTAATCCCTTGTAATAAAATTAATAAGATTAAAATTATAATTTTAATAAAATTAAGAAGACCATATTATTCACGATGAAAATATAATGATTAAAATTACAGCTTTAATAAATTAGAAGGACCAAAAATATAATTAAGCATATTAAATAATATTTTTACAAGATGAAGTTGTAATAAAATTTATTGTTGAATTAAAAATTTATTTAATAAATATTATATGTATAAAATTTTATATTAATTCAACATTTGAATGTGCCACGACCCAACCCTCACACATGACCGACTCAAACCTTTTTTAATAACGCAATCCTATATATATAACTCAAAACAACTTTCAAGGGTAAACATTTTTTTATAAAAATTGTTACAGAGTTTATTTTAAAACATGAACATGCCTGATTACATAATCACACCAAAATAAAGGTGGATGCACGCCCCTACAAAAGCAAGGCCTACACGGCCACTATCAACCCAGACCATACACTAAAAGTACTAGTTTACCCTGTGAACTTTACCAGCAATTTAAGTCAAATATACATTCTCAACTAGGGGTGAACAGCGCGAGGACTGCACCGCACCGCAGGTCAAGCGATGCGGTTAACGGTTTGGGAGGTCCAAACCGCGGATTCCACCGCACCGCACATTAACATTAAAATTTGAGAGTTTTCTAGTTCCCTTCCCATTCTGACTTCCCAACCCTTTCATTTTCAGAGCACGACATCGCAGACCGTAGTTCCTCAACTCTGTCCCTCCGAACCCTAGCTTCGACCACCTCTCGCCAGAAGCCCTCTCTTTGCGGCGAGTCAGCGACGGTGAGTATCTTCAGTATTGCTGTTCATCTCTTTGCCCTTTGGTGACTGATAACCATGGGTCCACGACTCCACGAGACTTAAGCCTGCTGCCGCCATTCTCCACCGGCCACCATAGTATCAATTGCTTCTGTCTTCAGCTTCCTTTGTCTCCTCTGCGCCTCTGTGGTATGTGGTTCATCTTCGTCTCTTTTGTTTATATTAGGGTTTAAGATAAAACATCAAATTTCAAATAAAACGTCAAACTTCAGTTCATAACAGGGTTTAAGAAATACCAGGAACAAACTTGGTCACTTTTCACATCCAAGGCATAACTCTAGGTTCAAACGTAACATTTTTACCAAAACAGAGAAGCCCAGGTGTTGGACACTAAATTAGCTTTTATTATCAGATATAAGAAAAAATTGGGAAACTTTAAACTTCATAAACACTTACCCCAGATATGGAATCCCAGGCAGGACTAAATCTCTGGTAATGGTATCTTAATATTACAGGAAGCACTGGCGCATGTGCCAAAAAACCACCAGTCTTGAATGGAAGGAGAAAATCCCCATTTGTTGTTGTACCTTCTGTAGAATATCCAAAATCATTAAATTATAAAAATAATAATAACGACAGGCATGACAAGTTTAACTCTCTGGATTATCCTAGATAAATTACAAACAGATACCACCTTTGATGGGTAAAAGAGAATATTTGATGGGTAGAGAGAAATTGATTATAATATGACATGCTAGTATGCTACCATATACACCAAATGCTGCACATGCTAGCAAGTAGCAACATATAAGTTAATAAATGTAAAGAAATTTAAAATATAGTAATATTTGAATATAAGGTGACACAGGCAGCAGAACAATCAAGAAGGAAAAAATTGAAAAATCTTAATAGGTTGGTTTAGATTTAATATTGGGGCTGATTAATGATTATAATACCTTATACTCTTATAGCTTAGCTATATCATAATTAGGTGGTCAACAGGTGTTATTTTAGTTATAGTTATACACTTATACTTTCAGTCTCGAGATATTTTAAATATTTGCAGTTAGGGTCTTCTAGTTTAGTGTTAGTCATGCAATGTCCATGTATGGGCTTTAGTTTTCTAAGCTTTTCTTTGCTTAGTTCTAGTTATTTGGGCTCTATTTTTGTTTATCAGTGGCTGGTTATCGAACTTGGGCTCCCATGTATTTTAATAGATTAAAGATCCATACAGTATGCATATGCAATAGATATGTTGGTCCTATAAATATACATTACAGATAAAATTGAGAACCCAACCCCAATTTTATTAAAAGCTTCAGCAACACCCAACTCTCACTATAGAGAGAGTAGACTGTAGGTATTCCCAGAGTTAACTTAAATGTGACTAAAGGAACTCAAAGCTCAAAAAGTGGATTAGTGAGGAGCATTATAAGTCTTAGAAAGAAGCCATTTAATTTGTCATACTAATCTTTACTTCTTTCCCCTCTTCATATAATACAAGATATACCACCCATTTCCTTCAAATTTAAAACAAAGTAAACAAAAAAGCATAAGCTTACCCTTAATGAACCTCACTTTTCTTGCCACGTGCTCATTCTATTTAGTATTAATTAATGGGTTGTTTAAAAATTACAAAGGACAAACCAAATGAATGGGCTTTATTTTCTATAAATGACAATATGCTATCATGCGTTCAACTATTGCATCTTCAATGTTTTAGCTGCTTGATGTTATAGTATCCACTATCCATTGCTAGGATTCAAGTCCTTTTAAAAAGCTCTAATTCTGTGGCCTCTCTGTTTCTCCATATGATGCTTATAGATTCCTTAATATCCATTATCCATAATCATATTTGATGGACAATTGGACATGGTTTTGGTTGTATGGCAAAATTACTAGAATAGTAGAATCTATTAATATGTCATGTGGATTATGTTCTCATATTTATAATCCACATGACATATTGAATTCAAGAGGCTTTCTGTCTCACTAATAAAGTCACTTAACTATCTTTACTTATTTCATATTGAATTGTGAGTAGCATTGTGTTTGTGCCTATATGAAGAAGAAGAAGAAAAAGAAGAAGCTTTATTTAATTGAGTACAACACAGATACCTTTTTGTCTAATGAATGGGTAATGCCTATGACTCTATTAAGTTTAGTTGGTGTGCAGTATATACTATATATTAATCATTTGGTATATTTAAAATGTCCTATTAGTTTGTGTTTTTTTTTTTGGTTATTAAACTTATTATAAGTTATTGTTTCACTTTCATGTGAATGGTTAACTTACCTTACACTTGTTTGTTCAAAAATAATTTTATTTTTCTGTGTAACTTTGTTAGAAAATAGACATGGCTACTACTGGCACTCAAAGTGAAATTGGGAGTGCTCCAACTCCTCCAATCAGCACTGTAGCCACTACTTTGGAGGCTCAACATCCTAGCCCTGCTTTGGATGAGCATGTCGAAGTTGCAAATGATGCCGATGCTAGTGCTATTGAGGTAAAAAGAAAATGTAGTAAGTTACTTCTATTGTTTGGTCCTATTTTACTAAGGATAATGATGGGAAAAGGGCTTCCTGTAATTTTTGTGGTAAATCATATGCATGTGGTAGTAGGACCTATGGTACTTCTACCATGAAATATCATTTAGAAGTCTGTATTAAAAATCCACATAGGACGAAGGATAAGAAGCAAAAAACTCTAAGAGCATTTAGAAAACCAGAGGGTGAAAGTGTTGGAAAGGTAGATGTTGGAATTTTGGAGTTTAATCAAGATGTCTGTAGGGCTGCTCTGGCTAAAATGATTATAATAAATGAGTTATCCTTCAAGTTTGTTGAAAATGATGGATTTAGGGGCTTTATGGCAGTTAGTCAACGTTAATTTCAAATTCCTTCTCGTGTCACTGTAGCCAGGGATGTTATGGCTTTGTATTATTGTGATAAAGAAAAGTTGAAGAACACATTTTCAAGTAAATATCAGAGGGTATGTCTGACCACAGATACATGAACCTCTATTCAAAATTTGAATTACATATGTGTGATAGCTCACTACATAGATGAAGATTGGGAGTTGCATAAGAAAATTATGAGTTTTAATCTTATTGATGACCATAGAGGTGACATAATAGGGAAGCAGTTAGAAAGATGCATCAAAGAATGGGGTATTACATATATTGGCACGGTCACAGTTGATAATGCTAGCTCAAACAATAGTGCACTTTCTTATTTGATTCAGAGGGTAAATGATTGGAATGGCACATTGTTAACGGGGCAGCATATGCATTTAAGATGTTGTGCACATATACTCAATTTGATTGTGAATGATAGACTAAAAGATATAGACCAATCTATAAAAAGAATTAGGGCTGCTTGTAAATATGTTAGATCATCCCCCCAAAAGCTGGCTATGTTTAAAAGAATGGCAGATGAGGCAAAGATAACAAGTAGACAAGGTGTATGCATGGATGTGCCCACTAGGTGGAATTCAACATATTTAATGTTAGATGCAGCTACAAAGTATGAAAAGGCTTTTGTACGCCTTGTAGATGATGATGTGCATTATTGTAGTTATTTTACTACTGAAGGGGAGCCTCCCAATGCAGAAGATTGGAGGAGGGCTCGAGTTTTGACTAAGTTTTTAATGATTTTTTACGATGCAACTCTTTCATTTTCTGGATCTTTGCATGTCACTTCAAATTAATTTTTTCAAACATTGTGTGACATTGCAAAAACTTTATTGAAATGGAGGTTTAGTGATGATGCAATTTTGAGTATGATGGCAGAAAACATGCAAGCCAAATTTGATAAATACTGGGATGCTAGTAGTAATACAAATTATCTTTTATTTGTGGCTGTAATTAGTGCTGTCAAACGGGGCGGGCCGGGTTGGCCCGCCCCG
>JASKGM010031968.1:13307-25319 GCA_034509205.1 Ceratonia siliqua | reverse complement strand
AAACATCTTAAAAAATTCTGAAAAAAATACATAAGATAAAAAATAGTTAATTAATTTTAAAAAGTAAAAAAAAATTTTAAAAAAAGCATAAAAAATAGAAAAAGTAAAAAAATAAAAAAGGGGGTGGGGTGATAGGATAGTATTTCCCTTACTATAATGCACAATCCCCCCTCACAAGTTTGGAGCACCCACTACCATTATACTATTTAGGGCGTCTGAACCGTGCTATAGTCATTCCACACTGAAACCATATAGTCAATATTACTTTTCATTACCATTAGAGTTCAAATTACCCTACATATTTACAGTTAACCCATCACAACTTAACTTGAAGTTTTGAGTATATGTCGTAACTGAAAGGAAATCAACCAAGAAAAACAAACAGCATACGGGTTGTAAACACTAGATTTTGTCCAGGCACAAATATATATATATATATATATATATATATATATAAAATAACAAAAAAGAAGGATAATTGAAAAATATTAATATTAAGAATTGTGATAAAATAAAAACAAATATATATATATAATTAACTAAAACAAAAATAATAATAAAATAAATTTAAAAAAAGGAAGGAAGAAAAAAAAAGGGCTCAATGGATAGTTTTTGGCAACCCATCAACCCAAACCCGGTCCAAACCCATCTCTTGAAATCGGCCAAACTCCATATTCACTCTTCCCCCCCCCCCCCCGGTGATGTCTTCCTCGGCATTTCCATTCCACGCAACCTCATCTTTGAAATCCTTCCTCCACCTACTTCTCTACAACACCCACCTCTATGCAACCACATCTGGAACCACCCACTCTCTGAAAACCCTCACCCCCACGCCATCAGGAAGCATGGTAGCAGGAGGGACTTCCTGGGCTATAAGAGACGAAGGAGACCTCAAAAGATTAGAGGAGGGAACCGAGAGCGTCTTTGGGAGATCGCAAAGTTAAAACCAGGGAATCTCTGGATCAAAGGAAATCAAGCAAGCCGAGGGCTTTGAAGGAGGGATCGCGAGACTAGGAACGAAGATCACAAATCAGAGGAGACCTCAAAAGATTAGAAGAGGGATATCGAAGGTAGACCTGATTGGGGTTATTTCTAGGTAGTATCCCTTGGGGGTTTAGGTCCATTTTCTCTGATTTTCTCTTTGACAAAACCATGCTGTAAATTTTGACCTTCCCTATTGTGAGATTAAGCTTTGTTCGATTGGTGTTTTTTTTTTTTTTTGAAGTATAACTCCAATGATGAAATCATGCTGCTATTTTTTTCTAATATATGTATGATGGCTACTATTTTTTTTTTGTGTGTATTGCTGTTTTCTTTGGATAATTATGTTGCTGTTGTTTATGGTTAAGTGTTGTTGTTGTTTGCTAGATACTGCTGGTTTTTTTGATATATGTATGATGGCTGCTATTTTTTGTGTGCGTATTGCTGTTTTCTTTGGATAATTATGTTGCTGTTGTTTCTGGTTAAATGTTGTTGCTGTTTACTAGATACTGCTAGTTTCTCTGCTATATATGTATGATGACTGTTGTTTTTTTGTGCGTGTTACTGTTTCTTTGGGTAATTATTTTGCTGCTAGCTCTAAGAATAGTTTAAGCTACATTGAATTGAACTATGGTTTAACTAAGTGCGGTTCTGGAATATCCAAAACTTCATGGTTTGAACTTTACCCAGTGCATCTGATTTCCTTTAATTCAAAAACTGAGACTTTTAGGAAGCCTTTGGGGAATTGTTTACGTAATTAAAAAAATATAGGTTCATGGAAACCTCAGGTTCTTTTGAGCTTCTATTCACTATCACTAGCACCTTGAGTTTTTTTTTTTCGTTGATTTAAGGGTCAATTTGATCCTGTCTAACATTGATGGGTGCAAGTTTAGAATTTAGTCAAAATAATATTATTCAATTAGGGATCAAGTTGATGATTAAATCACATGTTTCTAACTTTAAAAATGCCCTTTAATCGATGTTTCAATTCAGCATCATTAACATTCTTGCTGATTTTTGTTTTGATATTTAGAATCAAGGCATGTTTTCTTTGTGTGTTAATCATTGATGCATGACTTGCTGTGTTATAATGGTTTTGATGTGGCTTTAAAAGAGGGGGGTTTTCAAGGGTCCAATTTTATAGGGAGCCTTCAAAAGATTAAATTAAGGGTTTAACTAATAAAGGGTTCCAATGGCCCAATAAGTTAGTTCCTAATTGGTTCCTAAGACCCAATTGAATTATTTTTCAAAAGGGTTCAAGTGCCCATGGGATTAATTTTAAAAGTAAATCCCAAATTTTTTTCCAAGTTAGTCAAAAAAGGGATTAAAAAATAAGGCTTAATTAAAATAAGGGTTCGATTTTTATAAGTCGGTTCATAAACTTGAATTTCGATCCCAAAGTCTTCATAGATGTGAATTTCAATCCTCAATACTTTCAAAAATTATAATTTGACCTCGATACTTTTAATTGACCTCAATGTTTTTCATAATTACAATTTGATCTCAATACTTTTAACAATTTGAGTTTGGATCCCAACATTTCCAAAAAATACTATCTTGGTCCCCAGACTTTACAAATTTTAAACTTTACTGAAATTCAACATTATGTGGGGAAATATTCTCTCATTCTGATGAAGCTGTCTTCACTATTTTGAACATTATGTGGGAAAATACTCTCTTATTCTGTTTAAGCTTTATGTAGAATCTCATATTCTCATTTTGTCTTTATTTTCCCAAATATTATGTAGAAAATTAATCTCTCATTTTGTTAGACTCTATGTGGAAACCCAATTTCCCGTATTTGTCTTAATCCTATTTTAGGGAAATTTTTAAATCAAATTAATACGAACTACGTGGACCTTGATCCCTTAAGGGTACGTAGGCACTTACGCAGTAAGACAGGTCCAATTTTTGTGCTTCTTTATTTTTCTTAAAGAATCGAAATAATAAAAAATGGGTAACTCAAACACAATAATAAATTTAAGCACAAGTAAATTTAGGGTAATTATCCTTAAGGATGGACGTTGTGGGGTGCCTGACACTTTTCCCACACGTAATTAGACTCTCGAACCCATCATTTGGTTCCAAGGGCCAGTTTTTGGTTTTTAAAAGGATCCCAATTATCCTTAATTAATTGGTGGCGACTCCAATTTTTATCTCTGTATTTTTCCCTTTTATCGCCTTAAGGTCATGACGGTGGTATTTTTCCATCCCTCACGTTGTGACACGGGTCTCCTAATAATGTCAGATTGTTTAAATTCACTTGGTGTAGAAAAGGGGTCACTCAAAACTTGATATTGTCCAATCACTAGGAATTGAGTAAATCCACGAAATTTTTGAGAATAGACGAAAGAGAAGATCAAATCCTAGTCCAAAATATAAGGTAACAATGTAGGGAACTCAAAATTACCATTGAATGTCGCCTTATAACGTCTCTAGCCAAAACCCTTAATTTTTGTGTGAAAAATGGTGTTTTTAGGGTTTTTATTTTATGTAATCCACGCGGTCCAATCGACGAGACCGAAGTGTCTAGTCGGCTAATACAGGGTGTCTGGTCAACTGAACCTGGCACTTAGTGCCTAGTTTGCCAGTCTTATCAACAAGTGTTGTTTCCCGAATCCAACATCTCGATGATACTGTAATATCTTGAGTACCTAAGTGTAGACAATTGGTTGACTTCACACTTGCTTCTATATTTTCTTTAAAAATTTTACGTGATAGTATGTAAAAGGATGTGAGTTAGTTACGTTGAAAGTTTCAAAAAATTTCAACGTAAAAATATAATGTTGATGGGAAAAGGATAATTTTGCCTTTGGGGTAAAATGTGGAGTGAGGGCATTTGGTCTTTGGGCAAGGCTTCTCCTAGAAGCTTTTTTATATTTCTCTAACTGGCCAAACCCATATCCAGATCTGGTTATGTTAATATCGTGGTTGTCCATTAACTTTTGGACGATCATGATGCGTATTTATTTTGTTTATATGTAAATAAAACAAAATCATCCATTGTGGTCATCCAAAAGTGAATGGACGGCGACGATTTTGCTAACATAAATGGTCATGTTATTTTCTAACATAACTGGATCCATTTCTGCCAAACCTTGCCCCCATTTTTTGATCCAATTCTTCTTCTTGCTCATTTCATTTTCTCCATGGCCAAAGCTCAACCTCCATTAATGCACATTTGAGCTTATTGCCCACTCACCTCATTGTTAGTTCAATTAACAACAAACACCTAAGAAGGGGGTCGAATTGGGTGTTTATAAATGGTTAAAACTTTTTTGAGTAACTAAGAAATATTTCTTAAATGTTCAGCAAGAAAATTACTTTCAGTTAAGACAAGAAGAAATGGTGAATGATAAACAATGGAAATATTTTAATAATCAAAATGAGCTTCTTAATTTAACAAACTCAATATATTCTTGATTTAAACCAGATCTTTAAGTGAAATGTATGACGCAATCTTTAGGAAGAAGATAGTGAGATGTTAGTACTTAATCAAAGATATTAAGTAAGCAAAAATCAAAGATATGATAGTAAGGAAGAATCACACTAGGAAACATAGTAGTTTAGACCCAACAAAAGTTAAATCCTACTACTACTCCCCAATCACATAGCAAGGGATTTTACTATGAAGAAAATCATCAAGATTATAGACACAGCTTGCAAACTTTTATAACCACCCCTAGTTAAACTTCTCGCACTGAATTTTTCTTAAGAACCCAGCTAAACTAAACTCTTAGGCTTAAGTACTTTTCTTTTTATACCGTACACCCGTAACCTATCATACTAGATTTTCTCTTAGGCTTGATTTAGTAAATTTTGCAATATTTTTTATGATGAAATAAAGTCACTCGACTCCTAAACTATTTGAATATTCTAGAAATAACTCAAGGAATTCTCTCTCTTTTGAAAGCAAGACACTTTGCACTGAATGAAGGCTTGCTTTAAGTTTTTCAACTCATTCAAAAGTGTTTCTACTTATTTAGTATGGTGCAACTTTTATACTTGAATTGAAGCTTGTTGTCTTGCTAGTTGTTTGAGAGCATTAATTAGTTTTTAGCAATCTTCATAGCTTGTTGCAGACTTGATTTGTAGACAAGGACTTTGAGTTGACATTCATCTCTTTGAATTCAAATTTCAAGAGGCATAATGAGTTCTCTTTTGCAGGTTTCACACTTGAAGCCTTTCTAGTTTTGGTCAATATAATTTATAAACTTCACATCTTTGAATGAAATTTGAGATGGAACATTAATCAATAAAATAATAAAAATATTTGCTTTTGTACAAAAAGTCTTCTAGAAGATGGCAGGTTTTCAAGAATGTATCCACCTTTTTAGGCAAAAAGTCTTCTAGATGTTGTTTACTCTTTTTTAGCTTATCATTCTCTTCTAGCTAATTTTTCTTTATGATTAGTTGACACATCAAAACTTTTACATATTTTTCTCAACATGCATCTTTTCCCCATGGACCCTTAACAAAATCTTCATGTTTTCCCTTCTTTTACACATATGTGGCATTGGTTTTGGGAGATTCTTCAAGTTATGTACCCTGGGGAGAGGACCAAAAATCTCAATTAGAGGAGTTTCTTCGGATTCTTGATAAAGTTAAAAGATTAAAGGAATAGTGGTGATATATCTTTTTTTTTTCAATATTTTGTATGTTTTGTGGGATAGATTATGGATTGTAGCCATTTTTAAGGTTGTTAAAGACCTAGTCTTGGGAGTGATGAAATTAAGAGAAACATTAGGTAGAATAGTTATGAAACTTGCTTGTTGCATCATGTTGGAAATTTACATGGGGTAATTTCTATGCTTAAGAGAACCTTGTGATCCCTAGGATGCAATAAAGGTACTTTTGCATGTTAGACACATTATTAAGTGATTGATCTTGAATACTCATATTAGTATAGTTCTCTAAGGAGCAAGTTGGATAAAAAAAGGGTTAATGTGAAAGTTACTTAATAGGTGATACAAATCCTAGAGCTTATTCTTCTAATAATATGTATGTTGTAAGGAGAAATCCTACATTTCATGTAACATGCTGTTCGGAGCTAGCATATGACTTTGACTGTCCAAGTATGTGGTTTAGCAATGCTATGTCTTATACTTGCCACATAAATTTTCAATTGCCTACCATTGTTCATGCTCATGATATTGACATATTTTGAAGCATTATATTTCTATTTTCATACATAAATAAGTTAATAAATATGCCCTTTGTGTATACAAGCTTAGAATATTCTTGATTTGTGCAAAAAATTGTACTACTGCTGTTTAGGTTTCACAAATCATTTCTATATATAGGATTTTTACATGTTACAATGTATATTTGCTCATACACTAAAAGGATTCTACCTGTACTTGATAGTTTTCTTTTAAAGAAGTTTTAACATATTTTGCATAATGAATTTTGTACAAGCAAAACATAAGATTTATTTGTCATAGGATGTGGTATATATATATATATATATATATATATATATATATATATATATATATTTCCAAGAATATCTTTTAGGTGGATTCATTAGTTACTTCAATAGGGTAACCCTAGGTGCACTTAGCATATGGAATGTCCATGGACTATTTTGGGGGAGGCATAAGGCAAGTCATTGGGACAAGTATATGAGATCCCACCATCCGTGAGCTTGCTTTGGGTTGAATATATGTTATAAAGCATGGACACACCTAGAACACTGACACAATGTCAACACAGCCAGGCACGTGTCAAAAACATATATGGAAGTGTTTGAATAAAAAAATATTTTTTTTGGCTTAAACATGTGGCTGACAAGGCTCAGACACGACTTGTCATTTTTTTCATTTTTTTAGAAATTTTTTTAAAACTATTCACTCTCAATAGAAGAAACCAATAATATGAACAAGGAAGCAGCAAGATGTAGGATGTTGTAAGTGATCAATAAGATCACTTGATGATTATGGGATGCTTAAGGTTACTAACCTCTCACACTTGATGAACTAGAAATGGAGGCCATGATTTTGACTTATGATGGAGATAAGAGTTATGATGAAGAGGCTATTAAGATCAATCAAGAAGATTACATTGATTAGTAGAGTAACTAAAATTTAGTCTTTTTGCTTGGATGCGATAAATATGTTAAGAAATTGATATATTAAAATGAATAGGTAATATCCCTTGAGTGTTTTTTTTTTTTTGGTCAATGGATGGATTAAAATGACTAGTAATATTCCTTGTAATTGTATTTAATTTTGGAGAGGATATTAATATTTCATATTGGTGGAGTTCATATCCCTTTTTTAGGTTAGGGAATATAATGTAAATATTCAATATTTTGATAAAATATGAATTTATTTAGAATTCTGTTTATATATATAATTTTAAAAAATAATATATATATATATATATACATGTCATGTCGTGTCCTGCATTTTTTAGAATTTCCCATGTCTCGTATCATGTCATGTCCGTTTCCATGCTTCCTAAAATATATGTTACTCGTATTGGTATTTGTATATATGTGTTTTTCCCCAATCACTAGTACATAAATTATTACATGAGGATTTCAAGTATATGAAATTTACATGGTGATTACATAGATAAGTGCATGAAGTTTTCCATCCTCCTTATTATAAATTCTTTTATGTTTAACTATATGAGGAGGTAAGTATAATTTTACAGTTATGATTCTATACTTATCTATATTGGTATTAAGAAAATGAGTTATGTGAATACCATTGGTTCAAAAGTATGGATTTTACATGGCCATGGCATATAAATTTTATATAATTATGTATATATATCAGTACATTTTACAGGTTCAAGTATATGAAAAGTCATTTGTACTCTGGGACTTATATTTTGTCATTGGGATGATAGTTATTTTTCCTAGAAGACAAATAGAGCAGCTTTAGAGACAATGGACAATTGGACTAGGACTTTATACATAGTTTTATTGTTTATATTATTAGTATACATTGCATATCTGGTTATATGTTGGTCGGAGGCCTAATAGTGTATTTTTTTGTGGGCCTGCCCACCATGTTGTCTTATATTGTATATGGGAGAAATTAAGAATTTAAGGAAGACTATCAAATTTTGTAAGATTTCCCATATTTGAGTTACAGATGCATATAATTAAATTAATATTATCATGTTTTCACACTGCATTTGCATAAGTGGCTTGTAAGATGTTATCTATATGACAGCATTCCTATGCCGGTCATGCTCTATAAATTAGGGCGTGATAGATACCTATGGTTTTCAATGCTTAGTAAGGAACACACTTACACAATTAGCTAAACGTAACTGTGAATAAGACACATATGGGTTATACACCCTTAAGGATAAAGAAGCAACTCCCAATCCTTCGACTTTTCTCTCTCTACAACCAACATTTTTAATCTCTTATTTTCTTTTTCTACGTCTTTGAATTGAAATATTGAGTTAAGATCCTAAGTAAAAGAATTTGAATATGGTGAAAAAGGAAGAATTTTGGCATAAGTTAATCTAGCTTATGATCTTTCGATAGGGCTTCACCTTTATCAACAACCATCTCCTACTTAAGTGTAGGTCTTGTAGCAAGATTTTAGGATTTTTCCTTCCCCTATTTTTTTGTTATGTAGCCTTTAGGCTTTACCCTTAATTAAAAAAAAAAATCAACAGGCATAAAGGATGTTTCTAGCAATGGTAACGCTGATGATGAAAGTGAAAGTAAAGAAGGCAACAATGTCGTAACCCTTGCTAGTCGAGCTGTCAAAACAGCTTGGACCCGCCGAGTTAGCCTACCCAACCCGTTTAAAAGGGTTGGTTGGGTTTGGGGATATCTAGCCCGCCAAAATGGCAGGCTAGCCCGCCCCGCCTATATGACGAGGCGAGGAGGGTTAGCGAACCTTCTCATTTTTTCATTCAAAGAAAATTTCAAGTTGTTAGGAATCGAACTTGGATATTTAGGAAGATAAAATAACACTCTTACTACTAGTTTATAATCTTTGGATAAAATAAAAACAAAAATTTAAATATAAAAAGACTATAGATGGAAGGCCAGCCCGCCAACTCGTAACTCACTAAGGGTGGCACGGGTTGGGGTGCCTTCAGCCCTCCAATTCAGCGGGCTGGCCTGCACCACCCTGTCTGAGGGGTGGGCTGATGAGAGCCGGCCTGCCCCGTTTGACAACTCTGCTTATCAATGAAAACTGAGGCAAGTTTGGTCGACAAGACGAAAAGTAAAAAATGAAAAAAAAAAAAAAGCAAAAGGAGGGACAAAACAATAATAATAAAATTTGATGGCATTTAAAAAATTAGACAAATGGCTTAATATAAATGGAAGTACTACTGAAAACTCAATACTACTATAGTATTAGAAATTTTTTTCAAAGAGGAGATATAAAATTATTAGCTTCAAGAAATAAAGAACTTAATTTAATGGAGGCTGAGAGGTTGATGCATGAGTTAGGTAATTCCTTCATTAAATTCCATAGAACAAATTAATGTGTTTTTGTTAGGTTAAATGTATATGTGAGAACATTGGACTGTTTAATTGAAATAGTTTTAGTACATAAACGCATCCAAGAAGGGATACTAAACATATTAGGGAATTGAATCTTTAACCAAAGATAATTAGCATTATTAAATAGTTTCTAAGGGGTAAAATTAGATTGAATAAGTGAAGCCATAAGCCTAGGATTATTTTTCCATAGCTTACGCTACTTTACTTTGTTCTTGCATTTTCTATTATATTTCTTCAACAATTATTTCACCCAAATAAAATTAAAATTAAGACTAGCTAGTAACTAAAATAAGTCCCTCTGGGATGATGCTTGAACTCAACTCTTATATTACTTGTTCGATTGGTATACTTGCAAAAACCAAACAACAAGTTTTTGAAGTCATTACCAAAGACTTAGGGCCCATTTGGCTATTGTTTTTCTATAGGAAAAGCTGTTTTTTTTTTTAAAAAAAATACTTTTGATCAAAAGTGGTGTTTGGCAACAGCTTTTAGACATAAGTGTTTTTTGTTAAAAAAAGTTGAAAATTAGCTATTTTTAAAAGCTCATTTTTTGACTTTCAGCTAAAAGCAATTTTGAATGAAAGAGAGAAAATTTTAGTGTTAAAAATACCTCCACACTGTTAACATATTTCCATTATTAATAATATTTTATAATTTTAAATTTAATTTTAACAAAAAAATTAATTTTTAAAATTTAAACACAATATAACAAGTATTTTTACATATATTTTTCAGTAATTTTATTTGCACAAAAGTACTTCTACATTTTTACATACAAACACCACAAATCTATTTTTTTTTACTAAAATCACTTCTACATAACTACATCCAAACACCAAATACCTACTTTTTTTAAAATTAACACTTTTATTTAAAATAACGGCTAAAAAGTATATCCTCATCCAAACACCTACTTACTTTTATATCATAAAAAATAACTCAATTTTAAATTGAATTTTTTTTTTATTTTTTCAAAAAAACATTTTGTTTTACTTTTTCTCATGGTGTTATCTGTAGCTCTTTAAATGAATGTTATCACTACCCTGACATTCCAGATCAGCTTGCTTACCAAGTTGTTAAGTGGTGTCAAACCCAATGCACAAAATCAAGGAATCAACGTAATTTACCGAGATGGTCCTAAAAATTATAATTTTAATGTGTGAAGGATTCCACTCTTCTATTGAATGCTAACAAGGAAATCATTTAGCCTCATCACCAGCCCAAGAAAATTTTGTGGAAAATAGGCAAAATAATCCCTATTTCAATACTTACTAGAAAAATTACCCTTTTTTTTAGGAATAATCAAAATTCTTGGAACTCACTGCATAGGCCACCACCTCCTGCAAAAAAGAAGCCTAATCTAAAAATATATATTCTCTCAATTCATGAAAAAAATCAAATAATAACTTCCAGATGAGTTAGGCATAATCATCCATCATGATGGCCAATTAAGTTGGACAATTGACAAATTAAATGAATTAGTTGCCAATAGAAAAAATTAAAGTGAAAGAAGTTGTTTTTCCAGCCTCACATTGTCATTTCACAATCAAATAAGCCATACCATGGCACAATATCATAGTCGTACAACTTGGTCTTACTTAAGTATAAAATGATCCCTCTTACGAAGGATAAGTGAACTGTGTCAATAAAAGCTAAAATAACTTATGGTAGACGCAAAGCTAATTATGGTATGGCTTGGATGAGATGCTCTGTTTTGAAGATAGAGAGACCTCCAGAACTTAGAGATAGAGAAAGTATAAGGAAAACTAATATTTCATTACCTTTCGAAAAGCTATTTCATCTATTTATAGTATGCTAACAACACAAACTAAATTTGAACAATGCAACTAACTCAAACTGACTTTTAACTATTTAGATCATATTTCGGTTTCATAGTCTCTTCAATTCTCAGGCTTCCTATGCTCTCTTCGTGGCCTTCCGTCTATGCCTTCTGAGCCTGAATACATATGATCCCTTGATGTTTCAAAAATCACCTTGTCGTCAAGGTGGTAAATGTGTTTAATGTCGTCCCAATCTTCCCAGGAAGCGTCATCTGGTGAGAGACTCTTCCATTGCACCAGAACTAACGTCTTAGGGGGTTCCTGTGATCTGTCCAATTTGGAGATTACAATAGTCAAAGGTTGGATTAGTGGCTTGTTATCAAGGGCATATGGGGGCAATGCTATAGCTATGGCGGAGTTGGCTAAGTGTGACGAATTACGCAACGAGCAATGGAAAACAAGGTGAATTTTCGCTAGCAAGGTAAGCTTGTATACCTGGTCCAATGCGTTCTTCATTATAAAAATGCCCATAATAGCTTTTGGAAAGCTTGGAATGGTGTCTGCCAGATAGGTAAAACTGTCGATAAGGCCGTAACTTTACAAAAACCCAATCCCTCACTGCAAATTCAACTTCTCACCGATGTTGGTCAGCGTTGCTCTTTATATTCGCCTATGCTTTGGTCAAATTCTTACGAAGGAAACATAGGATTTCATCTCGGGATGACAACAACTGACCTACAACTTCCAAAGTGGTTGACCTTG